>JAEIIJ010010477.1:0-18518 GCA_018904815.1 Drosophila ogumai | reverse complement strand
TCACCCGCAGTTCATTCAGCAGCGAAGCACACAAGTTGAGTTCTGGAGGATAAGGATAAGGTTATTATATTATAAAGGATACTTTAGTTTAAAAGAAATAATGAGCAACTCACCCACACAATTTCCGGGTTTGGTGTCTGGGCCGCGGCAAGCATCGCCTCGGAGTTCGATAATAGGTGCCGCCGAGGTAACTGGAGGAGGAGCCGGAGTGGTCGTCGTTGTCGTTGTCGTCGTCGTTGTGGTTTCTCTGGGACGCGTGAAGAAGGGATTCTCGGGCACTTCCGGCGGAGGCTGCGGTCCAACGAAAGAAGGTTCTGTGGGGAAGAAGGGGTTTACGGGTCGCTCTGTGACCGGGTTAATTCTGGGCTCAGTGCAGCAGACCTAAATCGAGGTAAGAGAGAAAAGCAGGACAAAAGCTTAGCGGGGATGAAGAACAGGAGGAGACAGACTGAATCCCTACCACCGGATCCCCGTTAATGTTGCGGGTGCCACAGCTGCGCTGCAGGGCGATCACATAGCGCTGCGCCCGCTCCCTGTTATTGGTCCTAAAGATGTTCGCCACCTGGGGACAGTAGCTCAGGGTCACACAACTGCCATAGTAATTCTCCGGAGTGATGCAGTTCTGCCGAACTGGACCGAGAAAAGAGTGTCACCAAAATGGAGTTTAAGATTTACTTGTAAAGGATTGCGACTATTGTTTTAAAATTGAATTTAAAATTGTTTTATTTGTATTTATTAATTGAATATTAGTAAAGGAACTTTTAAAATTTGGTTTATGTTTATTATTACTATTGTGGACCATTTTAGTTAGTTGATCTTAATATGATTTAAGCTCCAAATTAAATTTAATAATTAGAGAATTATTTCGTAAGTATAGAGCCAAGTTTTTTGGTTAACAAAAGGGGGTTTGTTCAATATGTTATGAGGGAAGCATGATTTATGATTAAAGAATTTCATGGTTTCATTGTAGTTTATATGAGTGAAGAAAATTAGGGGAATAAGTAAGAAGATTCCAAATAAGTCTTTGTTATTTTGTATGAGTCAGTAAAACAACAGAAACAGGGTATTTAGTTATGTTTTCATTTTTCACACCTTTAACCAAGTCAACATTCTATCATTAGCAAAAAAAACACAAAACAGTAAACCCAAAACCGCTCTAAAATACTCACACAGACACACAACAATGGGATAAGATAGATTACATTTTAACGTCTACAAATCTTGGGCTAAAAAGTGACATATTCCGAACAGTAGATTTTTTTAATGAATAAATGCCTAGCTGACAACGAAAGACATAGAATATAGGAACACTTTGCAAAGCGTACAAAAACACATCATGTTACTATTTAAAAAAATCAAAATAACTGAATAGCTTTTACAAACAATAATTTGTTAAAAACATAACATTTTTAATTGATTTTATTATTGTATTTATTATTTTTGATTTTACAGATACCCAGACCCCTTTCATTAATAATATTCCTCAAATTAAAAGTACCCTTAGTAGAAGAGCTACCTCTTCGACTATAAAAATGTATAATAAATATACAAATATTTATCAAATTAATGGCTTCATTAGCATTCACTGTTACGTGTTCATTTGCGTATATATCCTGAACTTTCTGATACCTGCTCTATGGGATTCGCCGCCATCTGGTAATAATAACAGGTGCTTCGCTTGCCCGCGTTCGAGTCGAAAATCTGACCTTGGTGACTGGTTTCGTGAATTGGATTTGAACTCGAACTCAGACACACAACTGGCCGAAATATGTGTTGTTTTGTTCACAAAGTTGGGGCTTTTTTAATTATCATTATTTTGCAGTTCATACAAATAGCCGCATTAGCGGGCAAATCGAAAGACTTGGGCAGCGAACTTGCCATTGAACTTGAAGATGTCGCGTGTGTGTTAGCACAAGCGTGAACAAGTTGACACAGCAACAAAAAAATAACTCAAATGATGATCAAATGGATTTGAAGTATCCAAAGGTATATACAAATTAAATAGATTTTAAAACTTGTTGGATATAGCTAATAAAAAAAGATTATTAAACACACTTAGTGAGTGCTAAGTCTTTATCTTAAGCCATCAATTATTATTACTATTTTATTATCCAAACTAAATCTTTTATTTTCCATTAGCTTTAATAATTTTATTCTGTTAACCACAACTTTTCAAGTAGTTTTCCATTATAAGTCTTATATTTTTTTAAAGTTTCACTGGGGAATATCCACTTGAGTTTATTATTATGCTGGTTCTGTGCAAATTAGGAGCCTAAACTCATCAGAATTTGGTTGAGTTTTAGTGTTATTTACTCATTTCAAATGCAAAGTTATCATATTCAATTTGTATTCTGTTATTCCGCGATGCTTTGTTAGGGGGAACTGGTTTATTTGTTAGCTCAGATCAAGTCTGGGATCTCAAGGGGTTCTACACAAATATTAGGTTATAGACAGATATATGGCGAGGCGGAGTGGGAATTATTTGAAAGCTTTTCACCAGCAACTAATTAACTGAGCGGCGACTACCTTGCCTGCGCTGATTGAACTGGGCGGCAGTGGGCGACGGGGCGTGGCCGATCGCGAGGAGGAGAAACGTAATCACAGCACTAACACAGCACGGCGACTTCATGGCGAGATCGGTTACGATTGAGGTTTATATCCGGAGACTAGCAGCGACTAGCGACGACGTTCACCGGCCGAGGAGCGTTATCAGACTGAGACTTGGGGAGCTGGTCAGCGGATGCCACAGAGAGCGGCGTCTTGACCCACGGAAGCTTCTTCGGAGATTGGACTGCGTCGAGCCCGAAGCCGAGCTTTATAAGGGGTCTTGTCTTCCCATTGAATCTACTCTCTCACTGTCTCATCTCTCGCCGGCTTGGATTCTCCCGATCGCAGCAAGCTCTCTCGTCGGAAAAGTGCACTTGGAACAGTATTTTGTAATTATAAATATTAAAAATTAATATTTTAAAATTAGATTTTGTTTTTTATGCCTTAAAATCACAATTTAATCTTGCAAAATATTGGTTTGTACGGTTTTACAAATCAAATGTATTTATTTAAATAAGAACTTCCTACCAGAGAATATGTACTTAACATTATTTCATTTTAATTTATTTATTTTAATATCGAAAAATGTTAATTTTGCACTTAACATTTATCTTATCATCTCTACCTTAATATAAAAAATATATATTCTTTAACTTTATTTCCAGCCACTATTTATTTTCTGTGTAACTGAAGCTGCGATCATTTTGTCTGGGATTCACATCTCGTCCAGCGATCACGCAATTAGCTTTCTAAGCATATCAATCAAGGCGGAAAAAGCACCAAATTCGCCAATTCAGATTGGGAAATGAATTTCCCAGCACCCTCACCCAAAATGGCAACAAATATTTATTATTTATTTTTCAGGCATAATAATATGGATCACACTGGCTTGTAATCATAGAGTACGAACCTGGCATTATTTAAATTGCAAATTCTTAAATTGAGACTCGACCTTGTGGGCCGCTCTCAATTTGTCACCGATCTGCTCCCGGGAATTCGGTGACTCAATTAGAATCGAACGAAAACAAGAATGATAAATGCCATTAATCAAGGTAAATTAAAACGGATCCCGTTGACATGTCAATTGGGAATCACTTAGTTCAGTACTGGCATCTTACTAAGCTGACATTCTAAGCGGCTTTGGCTTCTATTTTTGCACTGCGATTAGCATTGAGCATTGACATGCTCACTTTGTAGATCGTCAAAAGCTTTAACGCCGATCGCTGATCGAGCGGCAAAGATTACAGCCTCCCCATTGGGCATACGCAATGAATAGGGGTACAGGGAAGATTGGATAATAAGTTCCTAGTTTAGAAGATAAATTTAAAATGATATTTAAATTAAATATTTGGTTTAGGTATTAAGAGATCAAGGGACTCTCTTATCTTCAAGCATGACTAACTTTTGTGAAACATTCTTGCACATGGTTCGTGTAAAAAGCACACAATAATTATTAAACAATATCAGGAATTTCTCCATCAATAACATTATCAGAAGCAACATAATGTAATAGGTATATCAGTCATTTTTGCGCTAATAAAATTCTGCGCATTATAAAAATCTTATAAATTTCTCATAATCAATTAAGACTGTCTAAAGATCTAAATAAAATGATAGAGAGGGAGAGTTCGAATATGTCGTCATCGGTGTGTGCATTGGGCATTATCAATGGGTGTGCGATCACAGTTAGCACCTGCTTAATAGAACCCACTTAGGCCCCCTCGATCTGCCACCTCTCTTTCCCTCTGAAAACCCGATGGGCACTCAACTTGATTAGAATTCCGAGGAGCTGCTGCTGCCGAAAGCCAATTGACATGCGATCGTTGCAATCCATTCTACTATTTTGTGACTAATTCGGATCACTTGGCCATGCAGTTCAGGTATTGACAACAGGTAACAGGTAACAGCAGGGGGGCTTCAGCAGCGAAGTGCGGGAAATACCAGTCACAATTGCCTGAAGAATTGCTCTTTTTGGGTTCCGGCTCGATAAATGAGACAGTCCTTCAATATGTGACATTCTCCACGTAGACATGAAATCGGATTCTTAAGGTTTTAAGATTCAAAAAGATTACAAAAATTATACAAGTCAGTTTTTCAGGTTTAATAATGCATTGTATTAATGCAAAGTTATTAAAACTAAATTGATATTGTCTATTATGTGAGTAGAAAATATTTTAAAAGTATAGCAGTATTTAAGGAAATTATTCAAGGAAATATAAAACAAGTTATCTGATAAACAAATTTTTTTTGTTTTTCGTGTTATATTAAAAACAATCTTGAACTTATATAAATTACATTCCAATTAACACGATATTTAAATTAATCGTCAGAAGATAACCTCATTGAAATTAAATCATTTGATTTATTTTCTCTCGAAAGCACGCTCCCTTAATTCCAGTAAAAATATATTCAATTGATACACAAAAACAAATTTAAGATACATTAGCCTTAAATCCAATGGGAACATAAAAACATGAAATTTATTGCGGAAATTGCGGTGGGTATTAAAGTGTATGTTGCATTTGGGATTTTGGGTGACACATCACAGTTCAATGTGACATTCTAAGCCAATGATAGGTGCTTCTTGATCCACGGAATATAGGAGGCCACTCTCGTATAAACTCCTGGGAAATTGGGACGAGCACACTCATAGCCAAAGGATACCAGGCCCAGCAAGTAGAACCTATAGCCATTGCTCTCCAGCTGAAAAAATAAGATATATATAATAGGTTAAGGAAGGATAAAGTTAGTTTAAAATAAAATAATAATAATAATATTTAATTTCAAAAATTGTAAGTATCTCAAAGTGGAGTTTGTATTAATTTTGTAATGCTAAAAAATGGGTTAAGGAATGTAGACTTTCGGCAATAACCAAGATTCTCTTGTCTGCAAGTCATCCAAGATTTTCGTAAATGAACGAAAACATATATCTGCGTCACCGACATGCCCAATTAGCGGGGCGGAACACACCAAACCACCTTGGAGACAACAGCACTGCCCAAGACTTGACCAAAAAACTGGTTAATCTTAAAGTGACTCACGATGAGAGAGAGGGGGAACACTCGTGTAACTGACCTGCGGCATCATGAGTGGTCCACCGGAATCCCCTTGACAGGCGTCCACGCTGGAGCTGCCCGCGCACATCACCTGCAAAGGATTAACGAGTTATTATATATTTGGACTCTCTTCCGTTGGGGATTCCCCTTCACTCAGGACCAAAGTAACTTGCCTTGTCGCTGAACTGGACGAACTGGAAGACGGACTTGTAGCTCTGCTCGCAGCTGTGCCGTGAGACGATGGGCACCTGGGCATCGCGCAGCACCTGCGAAGTGGGTCCCTGATGCTTTACAGCTCCCCAGCCGGCCACAAAGGGATTCATGCCCACAAAGTCCTGTTGCAGGAACTTGGCTGCCTCGGGCAGGCAAATGGGGGCAATGTTACCTAGAGGAACATAATAATTTAAATTTAATAATTTATTTAGATTAAAGAAAATCCATTTACTTGGCAAATTTCCATTCACTCCATTCAGTTCAATCAAAGCTATATCATTCGATATTGAGTTGAGATCAAAGTGTTCGTGAACCACTGTCCTGCGGATACGGAAATCCATTGCCCCCGGCTCCACAGTCTTTGAGAGATCATGGGCTCCTAAACGCACCAGGGTCAACATGGGATTGATGCAGTGTGCCGAAGTTAAAACATAATGTGTGTGGATGAAGCTGCCACCGCAAAGGAACTTCAATGCATTCCGGTTGGCCTCCTCGAAGTAGCCCAAGGCAGCTATCCAGGGATAGGCTCCTAGAGAGGATTTATTCACAAACATAAATAAATTGTTATTTTAAAATTCTTTAAAAATATAGTTACTCACCTCTCCGAGCTTCCAAACCACCCACAACTCGGTTAGAGGTAGTGCCACTTACTCCACAAGCACGTGGCGCTATCTGTGCTGCTGGAGGAGGAGGAGGCTGCTGCGCTGGCGGATTAAAACTAGGACTAAACACAGGTTGAACCTGGTTCAGAGGCGGTGTTGGCTGGAATACCATTGGAGTGGCTGTAGAACCCCCACTTAGTGGTGAGAAATGAAAGAACCCAAAGGGGGCAGCTGTGGTTGGCAGAAGATCCTTTCTGCTCCTGGCATTTCCACTGCGATCCGAGGCACAGCACACCTGCACACACAAAAATGAAAATAACAGCCAACTTAATATTTTGTAAGAGAAAATTCTTTCTAGCAAATGTTAATTAATTTTCTTTAATTATTCTTAGGCTTTTTAGATTTTTTGCACTTACTAAAATGCTTGATTTAATTTCTTCATTCCCCTACTCAATTAATTAATAAACAAATATACAAAAAAAGTGTTTTGAAGTGTTTATAAAGAACTTTTTGCAAATTAATATAAAATTAATTTTGGAAAAAAAAATAAACAAAATGAATTCAATCAATTAAATATTTAAGATTTAACTTAGTTAAACATATTTTAGAACAAAAAGTTAATGCGCCTGTTTAAAATTCAAAGCAATTTTCTGGCTGTAAATTAAATCAAATTAAATGGATTTTAACTGCATAAAAATTACTTGGGTTGTTAATTGAATTAAGCAAATTTAATTTTATTCTAACAAAAAATTACAAAAAGCCTTGCCCCATTAAATTCTTTAAAAATAACAAGCCAAAAAATACATGGTGAGAAAAAGCTCATACATTATGCACTATGAAAGATAATAAATTTCATAAATAGATATATTATTATTCAATTCTAAAAAATACACCCTGCTAAATAAATCTTTACAATCTCAATTTAAATATAATATCTTATTTAAATTGAAATTTAAATAAATGTTTAACTAAAACTATTAGCTTTCATAACTAAAAATTTCTTAATAAATATAAAAATAGAACCCAAAAAATTACCATAAACTTGGCGCCATCGAATCCGCATATGGACTGACCCAGGAAGGTGCTGAACTCACTGCTCTGGCCCTGATACTCCTCCATGAGCGGGGCACAGGAGGTCAGGGGCAGGCAGCTGCCGGGCCGGGATCGGCCGTCGTAGCAGGATTGGGCTGTGGAAACGGAGAGAGCAGAGAGCAGGACATGGTGACTGGGAAAGGGGATGGCTGGAGGGATTCTCCTTCTTTTTTTACATAAATTTAGTATGCCAATTCGGTTTGCTTTACATCAATTTTGTGATCGTTTTTATTTTGACTAATTTTTTGAATGTTAATTTAGAGGATAAGGTGTAAGGTGTGTGTTATGTGTGTATAATGTGTGATTGATATTTTTGGGTGGTTGCTAGGTGGTTATCTTAGTAGAGTATCCGACGCTTTCGGCGACGACGCCGCCTACGTCCGGCATTCAGCGGCATGAACACCATTATATCCGAACCGATCTGCGGGCCTCCAGGGGGTGCGGAGACCAGCGGGGAGTTCTGCTGGCGTGGGTCAATGCAGGGACAGTTGGGCAGAGGTCGGGCGCCGCCGGGAAGGCAAACCAGAGGCTGAGATGGACAAGTGGGCACCGGCACCGGGAGAGTGGTGCCAGCTGTACTGAGCGTGGTCACTCCAGTAGTTGTAGTGGTACTACTCGTGGTACTGCTACTAGTAGTGATCAGTGGCGGTGTCACCGACGGCGTCTGCGGATAGGGCGGCGTTGGCTGGAACGTGGGAATCACTGCAGATGTGGACGGAAGCGGTATTAGTGGACCAGTTGGCTGCGGCTGCTGCGGCTGAGGGAATTGCGGTGGGAATTGCGGTGGGAACTGCTGTGGAGGCTGCGGCGGAGGCAGCGCGTAGATGGGATAGTAACCTGGCGGATACAGCGGGCACCAGCCCTTGATGCTGGCCAAATACGAGAGGAACGGCCAGAAATAAACCTTCACACAGAACTCGTCCAGCAGCACCATGACCATTCCGTGTATCCGTGTAACCGTATCCGAAAATCCGTTTATCCGTGCTTACTGCTGGGCCACCAGGTGGCAACTGTTCCGCAACTCTCGCTTTTTTCGGCCAATTGCAACCTGGCCAAGTGGAGCATGGCAGCCGGCCGTAATGACTTTAATTCAATTGTATTTTTAGTGGAGCACAATTATCCAAAGAATTGTGTGGAAGAGCATAGTTCAGGGGCGGTTTTAGGGGGTATGGAGGGTAAGCCTCCCTTTTTATTATTTTTAAATAAAGAAATCTAAATAAATTATATTCCAATATTCGAATAAAGTCGTAAATCTAACAGTGCAAAAAATTTAATAAAGATTTTACTAGGTCAAAGTTGCTAAAAACATGTTCAAACTTTAACCGCAATTTTGAGTATCCAATGGTCAATGGTATTTAACTTTTGTGATTGTAAACTAATAAAAATAGATTTAATTTGTATCCCTAAAGTTTTAATTTTTTTAATAAGTACCCCAAAATTATATTATTTTTGAGATTTTATATTCTTATCCAAACAATATAAAATCTCAAAAATATTTATGTAAAGATCTCAAGTCTTTAGATTTTCAAATAAAACAGCCATAATATTTATATAAGAAAAATAAAATATTTTTGGCGTTAAAAAAAAAAGCTAAATATTTGTTTTGTATTCTGTGAGGTTCTTAGTTTATTGTTAATCTCCATGGGCTGATTTGCTATTTATAAGTAACGTTAATATTTATATATACCATTTTTATATTTATATCGTGTGGTAAATTGTATTTTTTAGGAATTTTATTGTTTGTTGTATATTTTGAGATAAGGTAGTCTTATTGCTGTGAATTTAACTGAGTCTGCTTCGTGACTAATATTTTTGTAGTGGATTGATGATTTGTTGAGTACAGAGTTTGTAAAGAATTGAGTCTTCCATTTAAAGCGTTATAGAATGTCTTTTTTGCAGTGTACCGCGACCCATAGTAGTAAGCTTTTGGTGGGTGAATTTCTAAATATACTGGCGAAAAGGGGACTCTTTAATGGGATACACCCTTAATTTATAGAGTCCCTACTATAACGTGTTACCACACTGATCTTTCAATACTATTATTCAAAATAATGTAGAATTTGTATGGACATTACTCCCATCATAGAGACATTACCTCTATATCTACAGAAAAACCCCAATGATCAGCGGGAAATGCACATTCCATATAATTGATACGCTGCACCATTATTCAAGCCCCGCTAATGGCAAGTCCAGCGACGGATTCACACCGAAATGCATCGTTAATTCTGGGGAAATTAAAATAACTGGGCCATCCGATTAAAAACATTTGACGACTCCCCATGTCTGCCTGCTCAAATCATTTGCTGCTATAGATGATGATGAACAGACGCTATAAGCTACGAGCTATGTGGGGATTTGTTTATTTATGTTGACACATTAAGTGGAATGACACTGACGATGGAGCTGACACGATCACATAATTCAAACAGATCTATTGGCACGATCTGGTGGTATTTTTAAAGCAGTGACCAGAAAGATTGGAAAAGAACTTACACTCGACAGGCGAGGGAATGGATAGCGCCCACAGAATTATTATTAGAGTTTCAAGAACTTTCGGGTTGGAGTTATAAATCACACACATTCTGATCCTCTGAACTTCACCGACGAACTGAACCCGTGGGCCACTGAACCACCGGAACTTAAGCCATAGCGGAGTCCATTAGGGGGTGTCATCATGAGTCAAATGATTTAATTGTGGCAATTTTCGAAATGGAATTAAATTTAATTTGCGGCCAATAGCTGACTCGTTTTTTTCGGGGGATGAACTTGAAAAGTTGAAGGATGGGAAAAGCTAGAAATCCCCCCCTTCAGATAGGGCTAATATCAGTTTTGAACTACATTTTCAGATGCGCTTATTTATTGTTGTTTTTGTTGGGAAAACGAAAATTCCATTAAATCTAAATGCCGACTACGACTACCTTGATAACGTGCTGTATTATATATATGTATATATGGGTTAGAATATATGGGTATTGTGTGTATGTGTGTGCGTGTGTGTGGTGTGCTAGTTGAAGGAACCTTGTCCTCCTCTACTCCCGGTGCTTGCAGTCGAGGAAGAGCTGGGCCTGCGACTGCACAAAGTGAAAGATCTCGAGCAGCATCTCGTTGGAGGTGCGGCAGTTGCCATGAACAGGCTCGAAGAAGGAGGCCGTAGAGCCGCCATTAGCTCCGCCCACCGAACGCTTGCCCCAGTCTGGGGAGAAGGTCAACTGGAGAGGAAGAACTAAAGATCTGGAAACTTCATTTAAAGGGTAAACGACTCTCACCTGACACTCCACGCAGGCCAGCAGCATCAGGACAAGCACGGCTGCAACCAGGACTTCGCTCTTGGGATTCATTGTGTCTACTACTGCTGTTCCATCTCTGGCCAGGATGCTTTTATACCCCATCAGTCAGCTTCTAGGCCAGCTGTCAGTTAATTAGCTCGGCACTTGCCAGGATTCCCCACGTAATTACTCCTGCCTCCATGGCAAGTACAATTCCACTCCCACAAAGCCGTCATAGACAATGAAACAGGCGTCTATGTGGAAGCGTTTGTGATTCTCCGTGTGTGTTTTTTATTAGAATTGCGCATATGTTTTATATTTTAAATATAATTATATATTTATTTAGATACCATTAAATAAGTTCGTTAAATTAAGCATTGTGTAAAAGGGAGTTAAACGAGATTGCGGCTCAAGCAACAAATACATTGTGGCGAACATAGAATCAAAAAATATTATCCTTAAGGAGCTGAGCTGAGCTGGGTTTTGTGCGCCTGGCAGCTTACAAAAAAAGGGTGAGTAGGACACGGAACTGGTTTAGCTTTCTACGCGCGCGAGAACGAGGCACTCAATGTTTTTTTGCTTTTTTTGTTTTGTTTTTGTTACAACAAAATCGGATTGTAAGCAGTTTTTAGTTTATAATATGTATACGTGTATATATTAGTAGTAAATAACAATACAAATTACAATAACACATTATTACGTTTTGGCTTAATCGAAACAAACGCTCTGGGGTTCAGTTATTGCCAGTTATCATATATAAAAAACAAATGGCCAGCGGCGGTGCCGGCCACGCACAATTGGTAATATAGTAATCATAGAAAACATTCCTCCTTAAATAATATTACAAAAATATATGTAGAAATATATATATCATTATGTGTGTGTACAATGTTATCCGTGTATGCGTGTGAATCTGTTGTATATATCTAACTATATATGCGGGCGTGTTTCCTTTACTGTCCCTCTTAGTGTTTGGGCTTTTGAGTTTCTTCGTTAGCTATTTGAAAGTGGCGAAGCTTATTCGATTCTTTCGTTGCACCTGGCTCCTGGCACCTGGCTCTTGGTTCCAGGTAAAAATGCAATTCGTTTGGGCTCGTTTTCTGTTGCACGGCTACTGGTTTCGGTTACTGGTTACTTGGTTTGTGGTTTATCGTCTTCTCAACGGAATTCAAAGCTCAGTCGACGCGTGTTTCGAAAATTTGGTGTTATACTCGTTAAATGGTTTTTGGAGATTCTTCTTACATCAGGCAGCACTTCCTCTTGCCCTTCTTCTTGTAGTCCTGCTCGATGAACGGACGCTCGGCAATCTGGAATTTGCGCACGATCCTCACCAGCTCGTGGAAGGCCTGATCGACATTCACCCTCAGCTTGGCACTGCACTCGATGTAGGGCATGATGAGGCTGCGACTGGTGTTTTGCGCCTCCTCCAGCGACACCTGCCGCTGGTGCTCCAGGTCGCACTTGTTGCCCACCATCAGCATGGGGAACTCATCGCGGTCCTTCACGCGCAATATCTGGCGCCGGAACTTGGGGATCTCATCGAAGCTGGAATGGTCGTTGAGCGAGAAGACGAGCAGGAAGCCCTCGCCAGAGCGCATATACTGCTCCCGCATGGCACTGAACTCCTCCTGCCCGGCTGTGTCCAAAACTGGCAGGTAGAAAGATAACTTAGAGGATTTCAACGCTAAGATCTCTTCTAGATAAACTCACTGTCCAACTTGGCTGGCACGTCGTCGATAACGCATTGCTTCGTGTAAGAGTCCTCGATGGTGGGATCGTAGTCTGTGACGAAGTAGCTCTGCAAGATTAAGATCGAGAATATTTATCACTGCGCGCTCTTCAAGTTTGTTTACACACGTCCAAGACGACGCCACTTTATCATCGGCCGCCGTGCTCTATATCTTTTCAGGGGAAAATCTACAGCATATCTTTGTGTGTGTGAGATGGATACAAAAGCTAAAGAAAGATGTGGGGGTGACGCAAATGCCTAAAAATAAATGGTATGAATGGTCGTGACCATGGCACAGCACACACCGCACACCACACCAAATCGATCGGACCAGGGGCACACCCAAAAGCCACAACTCCGCGACGCTTGACCGTACGTAGCATCCGTTCAGTGCCCAAAATGGGGATACATACGGGGGCGTGGCCGCGATGATCTCCGCTCGAAACTATGCAGCACACACAGCACACGCATGTCCAAACACACAGACGCACCTCGCTTGTTGCTTTGCTTTGCTTGTTTGTTGCTTTTGCCAAAACAAGGGACCGTCCCACTTCCCCCTCCCCGGGCCTACTGTTCCCTATGTGTGTTTGCTCCTCCTGCGTGGCACCGCCGGGCTGCAAGGAGGCCTCACCTGGATGAACTGTATCGTTATGGCCGACTTGCCCACGCCGCCGCCGCCGACGACCACTAGTTTGTACGTTTGCATCTGCATTTCAGCGTTAATTTCGACCAGTTGGCCAGCTAAATTCTTTTATTTTCCGCGACTGCCAGTGTGACTGTGCTCATAAACATTTAAAATCTTTAAAAATACCTTTATTAACTGTTATAAGAAAAGGTGGTGAAACTGGATAAACTGTCATAAAAAAAGAATGGATTATTTGTACTTTTGTACATTCATTTAATTAAATTATACGACTTAATAATTGAATTATTTTTTAAGAAAGACTGCACATTACGAATCACTTTATATTTTGTATATTTAATATATTTAAAATATCAACACTTAATACCAGCAATGAACCTTTTCTTGGCGCCCAATCCACGGTCATACTATAAACCCCACGCTTAATTTTTAGCTGCAAAAAACTTTGTTTAGTTTGGAAAATTCGCAAATTACTCAAAAAATGCGGGAGGATACAGAAGTCCAAGTGGACGACAAGCGCAACAACTTGCCCTGGATTGAGAAGTATCGCCCAGTGAAGTTCAAGGAGATTGTGGGCAACGAAGACACCGTAGCGCGTCTCTCAGTGTTTGCCACTCAGGGAAATGCACCTAACATAATTATTGCGGTAAAGACATTTAAAAAACTCTTGTTAAATCATTACTTTTTAATGTTCCGTCTTCCCAAAGGGTCCTCCAGGCGTGGGCAAGACCACCACCATCCAGTGCCTGGCGCGCATCCTGCTAGGAGACAGCTACAAGGAGGCGGTCCTCGAGCTGAACGCTTCCAATGAGCGCGGCATCGATGTGGTGCGCAACAAGATCAAAATGTTCGCCCAGCAAAAGGTAACACTGCCGCGCGGCCGTCACAAGATCGTGATCCTAGACGAGGCCGACAGCATGACGGAGGGCGCCCAGCAGGCGCTCCGCCGCACCATGGAGATCTACAGCAGCACCACCCGCTTCGCCCTTGCCTGCAACACCAGCGAGAAGATCATCGAGCCCATCCAGTCCCGCTGCGCCATGCTGCGCTTCACGAAGCTCTCCGACGCCCAGGTCCTGGCCAAGCTCATCGAGGTGGCCAAGTGGGAGAAGCTGAACTACACGGAGGACGGTCTTGAGGCCATTGTCTTCACCGCCCAGGGTGACATGCGTCAGGGACTGAACAACCTGCAGTCGACCGCCCAGGGCTTTGGCGACATCACCATGGAGAACGTGTTCAAGGTCTGCGACGAGCCGCATCCCAAGTTCCTGGAGGATATGATCCAACACTGCGCCGCCAACGACATCCACAAGGCGTACAAGATCCTGGCCAAGCTCTGGAAGCTGGGCTACTCGCCCGAGGACATCATCGGCAACATCTTTCGCGTCTGCAAGCGCATCAACATCGACGAGCACCTGAAGCTGGACTTTATTCGCGAGATTGGCATCACTCACATGAAGATCGTCGACGGTATTAACTCCCTGCTCCAGCTCACCGCCTTGCTGGCTAAGCTATGCAATGCGGCCGAAAAGCACTGATTTGTTTGTTTATTAAAAGCTATGTTTAAGAGGAAAGAAGCTTATAGATGTGGGGTCTGAAGAATACGAGTTATGTACATTTTGGGGACTCGTAAATTGAGCGTCTCTTTTTACTAATTTATCATTATTTTTCTTACTTCATTTTTTAAACTACATAGCTTTTGAAAATGTAACAGATTCCAATTTTTTTATTTTTTTTGTGACCCACGGAATTTTTTAAAATTTGTTTTAAGCATAAATAAAAATTGTTTTAAATTTTACTTCGTCGTATCAGGTGTGGTTGGAATATCAGGTTCGAGCACCAGATGTGGTTCGAATCTTTGAAAATATCGATTTTTCAAAGTATTTTTTAGGGGAAAATTTCGACCATCAGCGATATCTTAGGACGAGTGCCAAGTCTGGTCACACTGCTCACAACTTGAAAAAGTGAATATGGCGAGTCTTGGGGGCCAACACGAAAATATTTCGAATAATCCAGAAGGTACGCATTGAAAACAGGCGAAAACAGTGCGAAATCGAAGGACAAGGCCCGGCGCTGGGGCGGCGCGTCGAGAACGGCAGGGAAATACGTGTTTTCGGGACATTTGGCACGGCCAAAAGTGCTGGTCGACTGCGCAGCAAACGGCAGCACTCACACCACGGCCAAAGCAAACGGAGTGAAGAAACGAGAAAAAAAGAGAAAAAGCAAGAGGAGAGGAAGCCAGAAGAAGTGTCTGCCCCCGTCGAAATGGGCAAAGATTCGCTGCCGTGTGTTTTGGGCTCCCCCAATCCGTCGTCCGGAGTTTTGAGTTTATAAATAAGTTGGTGTCTCCAGTTCGCAGCAGCAGCAGAGCGAGAGGCAAACACATTTTCTCGTCTCTCGCTTCGTCATCGCAGCTGCTGTTTGTTTGTGTGTATGTGTGTGTGTTCGCGTGCGTGTGTGTTTGTGTTTGTCCGTCTGTCCTTTTCGTTCGTCCGTGTTTTTGGTGTTCTCCTTTAACCGTTGGTTCTTCTGGCTGAACGAACGGCAATTGATTTTCCCCCAAGTTCCTGCGTGAAAACTCCGGAAAAGTCAGACGACTCACCTGCCGCCTCCCCCTTCGTTTACTTTCAGTGGAAAACACATCCAAGCGACCGGAGAGCCGCGAGGGCAGCGCCGAGCGAAAAGGTAAGTAAGCCTGAAGGCCTCTTCCACTGGGATTATCGCGATTTGCGAGTTATATAAACAGTAAAATCAGCACATTCGCACACACTCACCTTGCTAATACATGCATATGTTTGTGTATACGTATACTCCGCTCCAATCAACTCCAGCCCACGCATTCGCACCTGCCAAGTCGGCGGTAAAGAGCACGACGACAACGGGCTGCGGCGCCGGCGCAACCTTGCATTGGTTTGCCCAGGTGGGCGGCGGCGGCACCTCGTCCGAAGAAGACACTCAAGGTAGTTGACATTCCAAAGCCACGCCCCGCCTCCCCCTGCTCTGCATACCTGCCGCATGATCTCACTAAACAAAAGAGCGAACTTTAGGCCTGTATGATGGGCCTCCTTATCGCTGGCTTAACCCTGCAAAGGCCCTTGTGACAGGTCTGGGACAAGCCGGGAAATCTAAAAGGAATCTGAGAGTTCTTCTTTAGGGGACTTTGCAATCTTATTTATTACTTTATGAAGGCATTAAGGGAAAGCTTTGATTAATACATTTAAAGATTTTTTTTATTTGTTTTAAACGGGGTGATTTGAGTGCTTGACTTATGAAGAAAGCATGTAAAAAGAAAGTTTAGAGATACAATTTCCTTTAAAAGTGTAATATTTCTTCTTATTTCATAAAGTAAATGTACAAAAAAAGTCGTAAATAAAGTTTTATGGCCGAAACTGCATAGATTTTGTTACTTATCAGTACATTTTACTTATCTTCTATAAAAATCCAATAATCACGCTTACTAACAGAGAACTCTTTCAAATGATTCGCCATAGTTTCCTTAAAAGCCGACACAAAGCCTACTTCTGTATGAAGAATTTGAATAAGACGCCACACCTTTTTTTAATAAAAATCAAGTTCTATATAGAAGTTTTAATGAATTAACAAAATGTATGTTGTATTATAGAGTTTTAGCATTTACAGCTTTGCCTCAATTTTTGCAGAAACTATAAAAACTTATTTTCTTAACCAAATTTTGAATAACAAATTGTAAGCACTCGCTAACCCTCTTTCTTCAAGAAATTCTAGACTGCAAAATCAATGACATTCAGAGTGTTAAAATCCTCAAAAAATGTTGTCTGCGACCTTGGCCGCTGATAATTTCCCATTTGTCTGAATATTTTCATACATGGAACCAAGAAATGTGAAATGACAAGATTGACTTGCAGCAGTTGTTTCCTTTGTTGCCTCTTACTTACGTCATGGAATTCCAAAAATATCTTGGCCGATAACGCCGATAAGGCCCAGTTCGATTATGCAGACATTTTCCGCAAGCCATTCCGCATGTTTCTTAATACAAATATTATTATTATTTATTATTGTTTTCTTTTTGAACTGCTGCTGCCGCCCCGCTCTCGCATTTTTCTCTGCTCGCCTCAATGTCATTTCAATAGAACGAGAAAATAAAAGGAAAAATGTGCACTTGCATTTGCTTTCTATTTTTTCGCCTTATTTTGCAAAATGAGAGGGCGTTAGTGTCCATGTATTCGTGCCATTTGTTATTGTTGCTCGCCGCTCATGCCACACACTGGTCGTGGTTTTGTCAATTGACCCACAAACTGTGAGCGTACATCGTCGGTGACGTCAGCGGTGCGAGCTCTCTTGGTAAATAACTCGCCGGCAAAAGCCCAAAAAATGTGGCTAATAAAGCGAATTTTATATTGATTTTTTTTGTTTGGGCCACAGGTAGAGCTTCCCGACGGAATAATTCCCACTTTTATTTGCCTGCTAACGTAACATTGTTTATCATCTAGTTAACCCCTTTACATCCAAAACAAACTTCTAACTGCGTGTTTCTTTTTTTTTTTTTTGTAGCCTCCAAAGACCGCGAGGAGAAGCTGAAATATGCACGCGACCGACAGAACGAGGAGCGACAGCGTAAGATCGAGGAGTTGCGCGCCCAGGCGGAGGCCGCCCAGCGGTACCGCGAACAGAAGGAGGAGGAGCGAAGGCGGCGCATCGAGGAGATACGCGTACGCGACACAGAGAAGCGCCATCAAGTGGAAGAGCGCAAGAAGGCCATCTTTGAGGCCGAGAAGGAGCGTCGCGAGTACATTCTCAAAAAGAATCAGGCAAGACCTTGGAAGACCATCAATTTTAAGGCCTTTTCTAATTTGAAATCCGCTTTGCAGGAACGCGATTCCCGAATAGAAGTCAAAAAGCGGGACAGAAACTCGATTGGCTTTGCCTTTGGCTCCTCGACTCCTCGTCTTTTGGATGTGCCCGCGGATTATGGCCTGGTATCGCCAAGTACCTTTTGGGGTCAGCGGAGGTGAGGTCACAATAAAAATAGGCTAAAATAATGGGTTTAAATCTCTCATGAATCATATTATTTTGCTTTAAGCCATTCATGGCTATCTAGACTATTATTTATAAACAGATTTCATCTGCTTTGTGGCTAATTATCGCTTTAGTTCGAGTGACATGCTAGAAATGAAAGCCTAATTGATAGTACAAATTATTTTTTTGTTTTTAATTATTATTTGCTTTAAAATTTAGAATGAAATTAAGTAATTTTTTTTAATATTTATTTAAATGTATTTATATTTTGAGCATTTTAGGAAAAAAGCCAGCAAGGATTGTTTAGGAAAAAGTGATCGCAGGAAATTAAATTAAATTATTAAATTAATTATTTAAATTAAATTATTAAAT
>JAEIIJ010010464.1:0-10768 GCA_018904815.1 Drosophila ogumai | reverse complement strand
TATATACATAGTTTTTTTTATTTATACATATACCACACAGAATAACAATTTATCTTTAATACAGATTAATCGACTTTGGCATCACATATCGATTTATTATCGAAATATTGCTTCTATCTACTCTTTTAATGCTAGATCACACATTTATCGATTGTGTTGCTATTTTGATTTTATTTAATTAATATTTTTCTCCGAGTGCTTGTCTGGTAAAGGGCACTGTGGACTCGTTGCATCTTCCTTGGTCTATCCAACCCCCCCGCTTTTTCTCTCGCTCTCAAACTAGCTTTTTCTTCCCGGTTACTTGTTAGCATTTGTGGGCGTCTCAGTCTCAGCTCTCGCAGTCTTCTGCAGATTCTCCCAGAAGAGGATATTTATTTCGTTCTAAGCGCACAAAAAGTAAATCAGCTGAAAAAGAGGAAACGTGATGAACTCATTTTGTGTGGAGGAGCAGGCAGGCAGTCAGTCAGTTCCCCTCGATCCTAAGGCCAAAGAGGAAATACTTTATGGGCATTGATAATTCGAGCCATAATGTGCAACGGAATCGACTCGATTTATGTGTGCTGAGGGCTTTCATTACTGGGATAAATGAATATGGATAAAAAAGCTACAGTCGATATATGTTTATATATGTTTTATAGAGATGCTTACCGCGTAACATGTATACTATAACTTAGTACCCCGCCTATACCCTATATAAAAATTCCGCAACTACTCCTTGACAGAGTATTGGGTATCCAGGAATCCCTCGCTAAGTGGCCTTCAGTTGTTTCTCGGTTGAGTGCTGGCATGCTGGTATGCAGCGCCTTACACGTCAAGTCAATTAAATGTTGGCTTCCGCAGCTTGGCCCAAGGGAAAGTGTAGCAGCCGTTGGCCAACTGTTGGGACTTCCCCTAAAACTAAAGAATAAAAACGAATGAAATAATATGGATTAATCAATTGTTGAATTGCCTCAAGAGTGAGGCTAAATGTGCAACTGATTTGAACTCCGTGTCAAAATAAATAAAATTGATTACAAAATAATACCCTGGGCAAAGCTACCCAGTGGCAGCTGCATATATCAATTGGCGAGGTGCCAAGTGCCTTTGCTGGGACGTTGGAAAAGTGCGTGTTGTCGCTTGTTAATTAAATTTTAACGCAACGCACTCCTGGTTGGTTCACCCCTGGATGCCAACATACATAGACACCCATGGAAACCCCCGGACCATTGACTTTTGTCGTGTGCGCTTTGTCAGCGCCACTAAGTTTTTGAGTGTTCCCATGGATTCGGGTTGGAGTCGCGACCTGCCAGAGGCTACAAAAAAAAAAGAGGAGTATATATAGGGACGAAGGATTCACGTCTCCAGTCCCCCCTGTAGTTGTTTCTGTTTCGAAGAAGCGAAAACTTCGATGCTTGAAGGTTTAACGAACTCGCAATGGTTGATGCGAGGGCCACAAACGTCAACGTTTCTTTCTTATTTTGCCTTTGACTTTCACAAGTAACATAAAAAAAATAGAAAAGCTGTGGAATGACACCCGCTGCAAGTGTAATTTTTACGTTTACCCCTAGCTTTGGGCTGCTGGGCTTTCGATAAGGGTTCGGGGCGGGCTGGCAAAGCCCCATGTGAGCTCCCCTGTGCAACACTTGTCTTTATCATGCCGAGTGGAGGTGGGATTCCGACGATGAAGATGACGACGAGATGATGATATTCATTCATGCCCAAGAGCTACTTCTTGGGGAGCATATGTGCATGCGAGCACAGGGGTTGGGCATCATTAAAAACAGTGGTAATGGAACAGAAAATTTAGGGCTCCTGTATTAAAACTACAGTTTTTAGTTAATTCAAATTATGATATTACATTGTCAAAAATTTTTATAGAATTTAAATTTTTAGGTAGAAACAGTAGAAATGGAACAGAAAATGCACAGATTTGGTGCCCATCTAGGTCCTAAAATATTTTTATTAATTTGGGAACGATGATAATATTCCTTCAAGTACAACAGAGCAGAAAATTAAAAATAGAGACGACTATAAGCTTCTAAGGACTATTTGATATTATGATAATATTCCTTCAATTAAAAAACTCTACTTTAAATATATACAATGGCGTAGAAGCAATCAAAATGGAACAGAAAATTTAAGGCTCCGGTATTAAACTTACAGTTTTACTTATTGCAAAATAATAATATTTCCATAGAAACAGTAGAAATGGAACAGAAAATACACATATTAGCGCCCAACTAGGTCCTAGTTGTAGGTGGCTCCGGTATCAAAAAACATTTGTATTTATTTTAAATAAAATATTACTTAATGGTCAAAATGTACATAAAATGACAATTTTGAGTTAGGAACAGTAAAAATGGAACAGAAACCGCACAGATTTGGCTCCAACCTAGGTCAACATATTTTTTTTTGTAGGTTGAGACGACGATAACATTCCTTCAAGTACAAGTTCCACTTAAAATATAAATAATGGCATAGAAACAATCAAAATGGAACAGAAAATTGAAAATGGAGACGATGATAAGCTCTTATGAACTGTTTGGCATGCAAACACTAGCAGAGAAACAGTGGAAATGGAACATCGAATGGAACATCAAGATTTGGCGCCCAACTAGCACCTTTTGTCTCCCAAGGAGAGTAAATCTCTCATTTAAGCCCTGCATAATTCACATCTTTTGACCATTGACGACTGGGAACGGAGCTCCTTAGACCCGGTTAATGACCTTCCCAGGCCCCACGAAAAAAAAAGAGGAACTCCGCCCACAACCCCCACATGGGTCCAAGAAATTATGCACAAAGTAAAAGGCGCTCGAGTGCACAAAAAATAAAGAAGCTGAAGCTGCGACTTGGACTGGGACTGGGCGACTGGGATTCAGATGCAGATTCATTTTTCTCTCTAGACGATGAGAGGGGAAGGTGACCCCTGCCCAATGCGTGGCATGTGGCATTGTCTTGTGACGCGTTTCTGGAGAGAACAAAAAAAATAAATAAAACGGGGAAAACAATGGACTTGGGGAATGTCCCTTCAAACTCAAATCCTCAGCCATGTGATTATGTGGAGCATGTGATGGTTGAGTGTAGTTGGCTTTTAACAAAATTACAAAACAGGGAAAAGTAAATCCTTTCTCTGAGCAGGGAGAGAAGTCTTTTACCCAGTCGAAAGCCTTTTAAAAACCCTATTTGAGCCTCATATTTCAAGCATAAAAATATATTTTCCTATTAAAAAGCAGCTATCTTTAAGTGCAGCTTCAAGGCAACTCTCAGAGCAACTAAATCGAAGTCAACTTCAATGGGGAAAACCTGAAGAAAAGGAAGCTTGTGTGCGAAAAAGTGAAAGCCAAGCTATTGACAAAATGTTCAAATGAAAACGACACTTTAGCATGCGCAGAATCCACAGTTTTTGAAGTGAAAAAGGCGGCAGAGAGGGAGGGAGGCTAATGCCTGCCCTAAAAGATGCTAAATAAAATCAGGAGTCAAAGGGTGCACACACAGGGATGCAGTTTATCGGGCAATGTAGACTGAATAACATGAGGAGCTTGCAGCGGGGGGAAATTTAACAGGGAGGCACATAGTGCCTGCTATTATCCCAACTTCATCATCATCACCATTATCTTTAGTGCCGTTAGAACGACATCACTTTCCTGGGTATACAAAAGTGCATATTCTGACGACTTCCTCGTTCATTGCAACGCTGATGATGCTGTCGCCGTGATATGTGGCACCAAACATATATGTATCTGACTTTAAGAAATTTGTAAAAGTTTTAAGCTGCAAAGGTTTTCAGGAGGGTTTTTATACAGTCATAATAATAAGGAACATACTGTCTCTAAATTGGTAAAGCTTTGAGGAACTTGAAAAAGGAATTCTTGCTAAACAGTTTGTTTAAAATATATAATATATAATAATTTATAGTATATATTAAAGTAGAGACAAACTAAAGAAGATATTTAAGTATTTATTTATTTATTCGTGCTACAAGGTTACCCTTGCACCAGTCAGATCAAAATTCAATATAAATAATACAATTTACAATATATCCTTACTAAGCCAATTTAGTTTGTTTCAATTTTCTTTTCTTTCTTCTTAACAATTTAATTTCTTATATTTGACTGTTTATTGTCTTTAAAAACTAACACACATTGCAAACTAATTATTCATATATATTTTTGTTTATTTATTTTAATTAATTATTTTTTAAATTATTCATATTTTATTTCATATTTTGATTTTTATAAAACTTTATTAGATTACTCCTAGTAAATTGCAGTGTGCCTTTATTATTTTTAAAAAGCAAAAAAAACAAATAAAAATAAGTTGTATAATACTTTAATACCTTCTTAATTTATCATACAATTTTAGCCTTATAAAATGTATAATATTGTATTAAAATCAGCTAGATATTTAAATTAATAATTTTAGCCTTATAAAATGCATATTTTTGTATTAAAATTAGCCAGATATTTCGAATATCAATTAACATGCAAACATCAAACGGCGGAAATACATTCAAGAACTTGCTGCCAAGTCGTTAAAATATCTCTGGCCTCTAGAGTCGCCCTTATGTTGATATATATTTCGCACAGCTGATGGCGAAACAATTTCGAAATATGTTTTCTAATTACTTGTTCGCACTCGGGCCATAAACGGAGGGGAGTCCAGGCAGGCGGGGGAGGAGTCTGAGTGAATTGGCGACATATAAATGCAAAATGCAAAATGCAAATATGATAAAAGAACATGCCACACTCTTTTGAGCTGGGGGCAGCCGCCTTGGGTTGATGGTGCTGTTGCACTGGCTGCTGCTGCTCTGCAGGCTCAGCATATAATTATCGCAATGCGTTTTCTGTTTGTTGCTGTTGTTCGGAGGGAGCCGCCATTGTGGCAAAAAAAATGAAGTAATAATAATAAAAAACACGAGCCACACAGTCACTTGAAAACGGGGGTTATTCACTCATCAAGGAGTCTTTAAATTATAAAGAATTGTTATTTAAAAAACATTTTAAAATATTTTTTTTTTATCTTTTGTTGGTTAAGTTGAACAAAACAAATAAGCGCCATTAATGATAAATATGTTTTATTTAACAAAAGGGGAAATTTAACATTGAAAATGCCTAGAAAAGTGTTGGTAGGCATTTGTGGCTAGGCAATATTGCTAGCAGCATGTGTATCAGTATATTGTGCTAGCAGCATATGTAGCCTAGCACGGTTCCCAGCAGCATGTGTCGCGGGACTCTGTTGCTAGCAGCATGTGTAGTTGTTCGATGTTGATAGAAACTTGTGTTGCCGGACTATGTTGCTGGCAGCTTGTGTAGCTGTTCGATGTTGATAGAAACTTGTGTTGCCGGGCTATGTTGCTAGCAGCCTGTGCTGTGGCCAGTGCTGCTTGCAGCATGTGTTTCTGGGCGATGTTGCTAAGAGCATGTAGAGCAACAAAGGGAATATTTATACTAACAAGATGCGTAACGCCCATACATTTGGAAGCAAATGCCTTTAAACGAATTAAAAAGTGAAAGTTTCTTGCAACACGCCTTGGTAGATATCCTTAACAAAGTCAGACGCTAACGAAAAGCAATTTTCTTCAAGTTTTACTGTATAATTTAAGCCAGAAGCTTACAACTTACTTAATAAATATACCAGAACAAGCACATCTCCCCCAACATATGGTTAATGGCTGCATGAACTGAGGGAATTGCCGGAGACAAAACCAAAGTTGGCAAACTACAAAAAGCAGCACACACAGAGGGAGAGTCATGCAGTGAATAAAAGGTAACACAGCCACGCATTTCGCATTTAAAAATTCGAATAAGTGGGTTGAAGCTAGTACAAACAGAAAGTTTATCCTCGGATCCGGAAGCCCAAGGGCTGGCTGTTCTTACCCCTAAGCAGGTGTAGGGGGAGAGGAGAACCTCGTCAGGGGTTGCCAGATACCAACGGCGGGAGGTGCTCCTTGTTCACGAGTCGGGGGAAAATAGGAATATACACTTGCCCAGCGTTTCGAGTGGCTTGCTCCCTGCTGCTGGCTTCGATGCAAGCACACACCCACTTTCATCCTGTCGTCCTTTCGTCCCCTCAGTTTGCATTGTCGTTGTATCTGACTGTTGACAATGTCATGCGTTAGCGTTAGGGTTTCTTGATGTTTTTCCCCCAGAAGCTGGAAGCCCTTAATCCCCTTAAAGCCTTCTGCTCCTCCACTCCCTTAGCTGGCCCACCTTTCCCGGGGACCTCGAATGCACGCAGAGCTTTAAAATTCAAGGAGTAACGCGGTGGAACTTGGTGGGAAGAAAGAGTCAACATGAGCCGGGATCCATTCAATTTGTTGAGTTGCTAAATTTAGACGCTAATTTGGGGACCTGCTGTGCCATCGAGATCGTGTCTAGCTCTCAGACTGGGCTCGGCTTGCGAAGAGAAGCAGCGGAGAATTGAGAGCTGACAAGAATCGGAGAGACGTTGCGAGAGAAAGCGAAAAACAGGAAAGAGGGCTTCAGGATAAGAGTCTCGATTCTAAGATACCTTTTACTTAAAACAATTTCTGCTAAGCTTTAGCTTTCGAAACCTCTTAGAAGAAGCTTCTGGCTAGATCAGCCTGGCTGTTGATGCCAATAAAAACGCAAGAATATTCAAACTTCGCTTGAAGCAGCTAGAAACCTGCATACCCTTTCAGCGCCCCACAGGGTATTTGAAATAAAAACCAGAACCCGGCTGGACCTCTTCTCAAATTACAAACTGAATTTCAATCTGCTACCTCAAGGAGTCCTTGGGCATATCCACTCAATGCATCGACTGGTGGCCTTATTAAAGCCAAGTTTATTGCAGTCTCCGGATCATGAGCTTAGGTTCTTAAGGGTTATTGCCAAAGTCATCAAGTACTTGATATATTTTTGATTTGATGGGAAGAGAGGGAGACCTAACCTTCTTGGCAGCCTCGTCAGCGACAGCTGCTGTGCCTCCAGCATCCCCAGGTACCTCGTCTCATTTAAGGCCAACTCATTTCTTGGCCAGCTTGCGTGCTTTTTCAATTACCGCTCGGCCAGGTCTTTGAAGCGGGTCTCTGCTACAAAAAAAAAAGAAGAGAAAAAAATCGGTAACCCTTTTTGCTGTCCATTATGTACCGTCGTCCTCGCAAGGGGTCCAGACTCGCCGATGAATTAGCGGCAATTAATCACAGCGACATGTGGATTGTGGCAAGGAATCTCAGGGATTCCTGGCTTGAAACTACCGGCAACTCAAGATTATAGAATATATTTATTGTTTATATTATATTATTTATATAATTTACTTGCAGATCTTTGCTTTTGCGGCCACAACATGAGCCATGGAGAGCCTGGGCTTGGGCAGCAGGCGCAACAACGGCGGCAACTCCGCCGCCACGCCCACGGTTCCGGCGACGGCCGGGGGCGGTGTGGGAAAGGTTTTGGTCCACTCGAAGCTAAAGACGCAGCCGCAGCAGCAGCTCTCCAACCAGAACTATTATACGCAGCAGCAGACGCAGCTGCAGCGTCTTAAGCAGCAGCAACAAAAGCTGCAACAGCAGCAGCAGCAACAGCAACATTGCCTTCAGTTTCCGCCCCCGCCGGACTACCCACCACCGCATACCGCAGGTGCTGGCTCCACCCAGAACCGGCGGCAGCTACTGCCCCGCTATCCCGATCCCGATCCGGATGCCATCGAGGTCTGCAATGATCCCAGGCAGGAGACCTCGCCGCATCACCTCAAGCAGCTGGCGGCGCGGCACAGCAAGAGCCTGGGCCGGCTGCAGAGCTCATTACTGGCCCATCAGACGCACCATGACTACTCGTATGCCTACTATGAGCCCGGTGCCGCCATGAGGCACTCGCCAGGCACAAGTGCAGCCTCTGCAGCTGGAGTTGCTCCCACAGCGGCCAGTGGCTCCTCCTCCCCCTCCTCCGCCGCAGAGACAACACCACCACCCCCGCCCAACTCCATACGAGCCCTGCTCTCCAAGGGCAAGAAGAACAAGCAGCTCGTGAGTCCCGCCACCTTGCAGTCCTACCAGACGCGCTACCACAAGCTGACCAGTGCCAGGGCCACGGCATCTGGCCAGAGCGAAAACTTCTACGAGGAGATCAATGCGGCCACCACCACCATCAGCACCAGCAGTAGCAGCGCCATTGCCACCACCTCCTCCTCGTTGCAGAGCACCGTGGGCTCCCAGTCGGCGGGATCCTTGGGCCAGACCCTGGTGGAGGAGGAACTGCGACGGGTGCAGAGTCGGCATCACAAGATTCTCGGCGAGCTGAATCTCAGTGTGGAGGCCATGCTGATGCCGGAGAGTCCGCCCAAGGCGATGGAGCAGCAGCCGGCAGCGATCACCGGAGCAGCGCCACAACCGGAGCCCAGTGTGAGTGTAACGGCGGCCAGTGGACAGCCGCCGAGCATACTGGCTCGTCTCACCTCCGCCTCGGCGGATAATATCTGTGATAGGAGCGAAGGAGTAGGAGGAGCAGGAGGAGCAGGTGGAGCAGGAGGAGGCCGTAGAGGACTGGGCGAGCAGCTGCTGGCCGCCAGCGCCGACCTGGACAGCGGCTTCAGCGGCAGCAGCGGGGCCAGCTACATAGGAAGCCTGCGTCTCAGCAAGTCCCAGCACATCAAGTGTGCCCGGCAAGCGCCCACGACGGTCACCCAGAGCTGTCGCTCCTTCCAGCGAGCGGCCACGGTATACGATGAGACGGGAATGGGCATCGGTATGGGCTCAGCTATGGCTTCGGGATCGGGTTCAGGCAGCACCTGCGGCAGCGGCTTCCTTGCCCGCGCCTCCTGCGGCCGGCGAATCCTTAGCTGCGCCAAGATACGGGCCGCCGAGGATCCGGGACCCAACCATCGTCACCGAATCAGTGGACACCAGACAATGCCCGCGGTACAGGCCACGGCCACCACGGGCGCCGAGTCCAAGGCCAGGAGCTTCTGGAGTCGCAAGGGATGGAGGAAGCTGCCGGGATTCTCAACCTCCACTTCCAGCATCAACGATGCGGGCCTAACAGGTGAGTTTGCTTTGAAAATATATCGAAAAAGGAGGATTTTTATATATATTCTATATTTTTAATTATTAAGGGGGAAAGTCCCTAAAATCCTTTTATAAAACATTTTCAAAAATTTGTTTAATTTAAAAACCACTTTTATCCGTAGCACGCCCTCTGGCGGCAATAAAAGGTTTCAAGCTTGGCCATAGGTTTTTAAATACTCCACTAGTGGCGCCACCTCTTTTCGGATAAACCTATTTTACACAACATTTTCTCATGAATTTGAAAGCATATCCGTTGCTTAAATGTGTTTCTTAAATGTTTTTATTGCTTGCATTTAAAAATATTCATAAAATCAAGCAAATCTTTATTTTGCTGCTCTTATTGGGTTTTAGGTTTTCGCCGCTAGATGGAACCCTCTTAAGTGACAATAATAATAGGCAAAAAACCCAGGACTTAAAAAATATATAAATATGTTTTTAAATAATGATAAATACAAATTACAGAAATATTATTATTAATTTTAATTAATCCTAATACCTCTAGTAGCTTAAAATATTTATAAAATCAACAAGAGACACAAAATCTATTGGGTTCGTGGATTTTCCGCTAGATGGAGACCCTTATTAGGTAAAATATCATGGTTTTAAAAAATATATAAATATGTGTTGAAATAATGATAAGAAAATTACAGAAAAATTAGTATTGATTAGAATTAATACTACAATTAAAGAAATGATTTAAAAATGTAGTGTAAATAACTGAAAACAAAGCAAATACTACCACAAATCACAATAAATATAGTAACAAATATATTTAATAATAAAATCCATCTTAAAATAGTATTAATATCAATATTAAATAATTAATTAACATCTTAAATTCAAAAACCAATAGTACGGCGTTATGTATTTTATATCGACACATTTAGAAACCTATTATTTATGTAAATTAATTATTTCTAGGCTTGTGTGAAAATTATTTTTGATAAAAAGAAACAGAGAGAAAAAAGGAAAATCGGTTTATTTGCCATTATCAGGGGCTTCGCATGCGGAGCGCACATCAGTGAGCCGAACGAACCCCAAAGAGGCATGAGTCTGGTCTTTGGGCACATGCTCCGCTGGCTCCAGTCTCGTTTTTGATTTTATGTGTGTTTACTTACTTTTATTTTTATTTTTTGATTTTGCTTACTTACTCGGTGCGCTGCGCTTCGGGTATGCGATGGAATGGATTCGTGGACGCGGTTTCAGTAGAATCGATCTTGTCGCGGATGCTGCATGCTTTTTTTCGTGTGTGCTCCCGTTTAAGCGCGGACTCAGTGCTGTGTTTTATTTTTTTTTGGTTTGTGTGAGAGAAATTCACCTAGAATTTTAACTAAAAGATGAATCGGAAATTTATTTAACTTGAAATTTATTAAGAAACAATTAAGAGAGATGGCCTTCCAGCAGCAACAGCAGCAGCAGCACTTGCTGCGCCGCCACAGCCATCTGGGATTGCCGCATCAGCATGCCGCAGGTGTTGTCCTGCTAAAATGTAGGTCTGCTAAAAAATTAATTTAATAATTAATTAGGCTGAGACACTAGATCGAATCAAAGCCTGAACAAGGCCAGATTAATCAGTGAATCAGCCAGGCCATATCCCATATCCCCCTCGTCATTAGTTTAAAACTATTTCTGTGCGTAATTGTGACTCACTTAAAGCCCGATTTGTATAGTGTTGCCAAAAATAAATATAAATAAAACTGAACTTGAACAAAGCAACTTACATTTTTAGAAGAGATTTAAAACCTTAAATCGTTTTTATATAAATTG
>JAEIIJ010010450.1:0-69765 GCA_018904815.1 Drosophila ogumai | reverse complement strand
AAACCGTAAAAAAACAAACACAGCAACGCTTCCCGAATTGAATTTAGTGCATTTTTGGCTTTGCCAGCCACCTACCAGCAACCAGCCAGCCACCTACCAAATATAAGGACCAAAGTTTTCCACTTAAAAAACGCGAAGTTGCCTCAATGCTGAAATTGTTTTTCCACTCTCCTTTTCTTTTTTTGTATTTTTTTGTGCCTTCCCCCACTCGGTTTTAGTTCTCTTCGCAGCACTTCCTCGGTTTCTGCAGTTGGCCGCAAGTCGTGCCACTTGCCACAGAAAGCCAGGCCAAGCCGGAGCTGAGTTCGAGATTACTTTGGTTTACATTGTGCTACGTTTGCGGCTTAAATATTGTATTAAGTTTGCTGGCTGGTGATTGGAAAGCAACTGCACATAAATAGAAAAGAACTAGGAGCGTTCCCATGGCAGAGTTCACCTCGTGCAGCTGCAGCTGGCCACATTTCATTGCAATTTTGCATTATTTGCAACTGGGGGTTGGCCAAGTTAGCAGCCGCTTGAGCTGCTGGCTGCTATTAGCCCGGCCAAAAGGGAGAGGCAGCAGCAGGAGCTTCGGCAGCTGGATTTCACATCAGCCCAACCGTCCGGGCAATTGCTTAATTGCAACTTAAGCTCAATTTTCCTGCCCACTGCCTCCTCCCTGAAAAGCCCTTCGTCCTGTCAGTCTGGGCCTTGTCTGTTTGTTGTTGCCACAGAAAATCTTGGCCAGCTCACAATCGTTGCATGTAATGACTAGCATTTGCGGTAGCTCCGATATGAGTCTAGGTGAAAGGGGTCGTGGAATCGAGCTCCTGACGTTGGTATCCGGATTCCAGGATCCGGGGGTCGAGAGCACTCCCAACTGTGTGGGCATAGATAAACAGGCCCACTCGAAAAGCCTCCGGCTAAACCCTTGAGCCGGAGCCAGTTTCGGCCACTTAAAACGCAAAGTTGCCCAGGTAGGAATTAGAATCGCAAATCCGAGGTTGTAGTCCTTAAATGTAGTGTAAGTGTGGTCTAGTTGCGGCCATTTCCAGCCGCAAATGATCCCTTTAAAGCCGCAAATCGAGTGCCAAACATCAGTGTGCCATGAGTATTAAACAACAGACATCTATTTTCTTTCCCACACAAACAATGATTGAATTCAAGGAAACCGAGCTGCCAAAATGGTGTAGAGAGGGCTAGGACTAAGTACCTATAGTGTAAATAATCAAAAACATTTCAAATACGAGCGGGGTAAGCAATTCATTAATCAGAAGGTTTCTCTGAAGGAGGGATATAGATATGCTAAGTTTCTGCAGCAAGTAGTTTCTTGCAAACTTGTACCCACCCGCCATCGCTTATTCAAAAAGAAATCGTTAAATAAGTAAACCGAATAAACCAGTCGAGATAGAGACACAGCCCCCCAGAGAGCATCTCAATATGTGTGTGAACGTGGGCAGTGCTTTTGGGGGTGGCTCAAAAACACACCCTTGGGTGCCATATAATTGCTACAAATAATTTCATTAGCTGGGTCGGCCCGTTTGGGCTTTGGTTTCGCATTCGCATTAAGCGTTTCCAATTAGTTGAATGGCTGGCGTTTTGCTGAATTAATTGTCAACGTTTATGAACTAAGCACTTAGCTCACCCAGGCGGAGGTGTGTGTGTTTGTGCTGGAGTAGGTGTGGGTGTGGGTGTTAGTGTTTGTGTTTGGCCTGCAAATACCCGACACACAACGTCGCTGAAAAGCGAATGCAAGCAAACAAAATACAATCATACATGCAAATGTCAATGCCCCTGGCTGTCAGATCGCTGAAACCGCTAAAAGAAAGGAAAACAAGCGTTTTTTGTTTTTGTTTAAACAACACCAAAAGCCAAAACGAATGTTGTAAAATCGGGCGGAAAAACAACGCCATTGACAGGTATAATCAAAATATTTTCACACAAAAAATAACACAATTAACATGCAGAAATCAGGAAATAAAATAAAATCGATTCCATGCCACTCTTTTTTCCATCCACATTCCATGGCCTTATTTGGGGCTTTTCCGGATTTAACTGCAAATGTTTGAATAACTTTTTTGTTTATCTTTGTTCTACCATTATCCTGCCTTCATAAATTTTGAGCCGGTGCATTAAAACAATAATACAAATGCAATTGATTTGGCTAGCGCCCGGTTGGTTTTTGCTGAACCCTAGAGCAAACAAAGGGCCAAAACGAAAATTACAAAACTCATCGTTTTTTGGCCAATGTAATTTAATTGTCTGCCGCTGAAGCTGCGTGCGATAAATCAATTACTACAGATTAAGCTTCAGATTATAAAGAACTTTTTTTGGCCCAGACCCTTTGATTTTTTTCGCATATCCCAAGGGGCAACTGTAGCTGATGTAATGCGTTGATGCAAATGAATATAGATGCATCTCTGGCAGTTGCAGCGCCCGAATAATTGACGCTGAATATGATGAATGAGAGCCAATTACTACAAGAGATCGAAAGAAAAGAATCAAAAGACGATTAATGAGGCCAAGCACCAAAGAATTTTTGCCATTTCAATCGTCTTTAATTTAAAGATCGAAGAAGACAATTGATTTATGAATGCTAACGCGGCAAGTGACACAGAAATCGATAAAGATTGACTTTTCAGCAAAAATTATTTATATTTTTTACATTCTAATTTTAACATAAATTTCAACCGATTTCTCCAGAAAGTTATAACAAGCCAATATTTATTTCTTAATTTAGCAATCAAGTTTTCATCTGCTTTAAAAAGAATGTTTTCATCAATTTCCAAAAAATACCGAGATAACCCAATAATAGCCTTTAACCTCGCCAGCCTTTGTTTTGGCCTTAGCAGCAATCCCTTTTGATTTCTCATTGCCCTTTATTGGCAGTTGCATAAAACTGATAATCCTATTGTGGTTTTGCTTATTCCCCTTAATTGCCCCCACACAACGCTTTCACACACGCAAACACTCACACACACACACACACACCCAGTCGGCTGTCGACATTCACACCGTTCAAACAGCACAAACAAAAGCGGCTTTAGTTTTCATGTTTTGCGGCGGCTGCGTTTTTGAAGTTCCATTACTCAAACTCTAAGCGCTCGAAGGGTGAATGCTGGAATGGTGAAAAAGGGAGTGGAGCGGAGTGCCCGGAGGGTTGGATGGGTGGCAAACTGTTTGGCGGCAAACTTTATGGTGGGCCCATTGTTTCAATTGTTCAAGTTGCCGAAAAGTTGGCCAATTGTGCCGCTGGCTGGTGGACGTCACATTTCGAGTCTTTTTTTGGGCTTAAAGGCCGCCGCACTTAAAGCCTGATTAGCTAATTGCTTTTCCCTAATTTGATTTGTCGGAATATCAATTAAAGTCGGTCAAGATAAGATCGGAAACTTGTTGGTACAGATAAAGCCAATGCAAAGAAAAGCTAAGATGAGTAATGGTGCCAACAGGGCGTATGGGCAATGCCTTTAGGATTATTCATTCATTTTAATATTATTATTAAAAAAAATAAATTTATGTTAAATAAAACACATTTTGAGAAATTAGATACTTGAGTAATGAAATGTTCTTTAATATTTCAATGAATAAAAGACTTTCCCGAAGAATGTATAATTAATACGAATTAAAACCGAATAATGTTAACATAAATGGGACAGACACACATTTAATTAAGCAAAAATGTAAATAGAAAAGGCAATAAAAACCGGTATCTGATGCAGTTTAGAGAAAATAACCTACTTCAAGATCCCATTCACCTCGATAGAGTGGTGCTATTGACCCAATTGCAGCTTAGAAGCTTCGGAATTTTTGGGTTTGCGAAACAACACTGGTACCGGTACCGCCCTGCCACAACTACAAGTATGCATAATTTGCTGATTGCAATTAAAAGCAATTATGCTCGGTGTCCTTGCAACCACAAACTCATTAGCTTGTTGCACCAAAACCGCAATGCAGCATATCCCGCAACACCAGCGGCGGCAGCAGCAACAACAACAAACACTACTTACACACACCGAAGGGTCGGGTTTGGGGTGTGCAAGTATTCGAGTGTTCGAGTGTTCGAGTGTACGGGTCACAATCAAAGGCCACTCACTTGACCTGTCGCTTGGCCAGACGAAAAGGGATTGGCGAAACCAAATCGAATCGCTGGCAAAATTGCACAGCTTGACGCCATCTTTTTGCACAACCAAATCTATGGAACGCTTTTTTCCTCAATTTCAGTTTTTCCTGCCTTTTTTTGGCTGCCATGCGTTTTTGAGCACAGTTTTTGACGTGCGTGTGTGAAGTGCTTTCAAACAAAATGGTCACAGCAAAGTGCCCACAGCTCTGGACGGCAGAGGACCCGGTTTGTTTAGAAGGTTTTATGCATATGTCCGACATGTGGAAAATTCCATTAGGAAGTTTTCTTTGTTTGCATACATTTGCATGGCTCTCACCCGCTCTCTCTTTCCCTCTCTGTGTCTATCTCTTTCTATTGCTTTTTCTGGCTTTCCATCAGAAATAATTTATTTGCGGCCAGGAGCAGGCCCAGATTTTTATTATTATTATTTTGTAATGGTTTTCGAGTGTTTGCAGTGGCCGACAACACAACACAACAGAGCCGAGCAGGGCAGGGCAAAGAAATGGAAATGATTTGCATAAAATCGATTAAACATTTTCAGCAAATTAAATGCATATTGAAATGAAATGAATAGAAAGCAAGCCATGAGCAACAATACGGTTAGTTCGGGCCCAGTCGAGCCAAGGGCCATGATTTCTTATGAGTTTTCCCAAGTCCTGGGCAAAGTGCTGGCCAGGATAAGCCGGGGATACGGATAACCCCACTCAATCGCAGCCCAGTGTGTACGCTTAAGATTTATCAAATATTGCAAATTCGTTTCACCTTACGTCGAATATTTCACTCTAATATACTGCCCATTCAAAAGCAATAATGCCGAAACGAAACAAACCCGATAATCATCTGACCGCATAATAAACTCAGCTAAACTAATAACTAAATAGCGTCGGCGAGGCCATCAAAGCTCAGTGCAGCTCAGCTCAAATGATTTTCCATAGTTAAAACCCGAGCATCTGCACGGCTTCTGCCTGCCACAGACATTAATTATGCTCGGGCAGCAATTACACTTGAGAATGACAGTCCGGCGAAGACTTGCATATGCACATCTAGGCAAACAATTTGGCTCTGCCTCAAATTTGATAAGTTCGACGGACGACGGGCAAAGTTGGGGGGAATTTTGGCCATCGTTTACGGCAAAATGAGATGTGTAATCCAGTTTGGCAAACAAATACCAAAGTTATTTGTATTTAATTTCTTAAGCAAGCAAAGTTAATTAATTACGGAAGGACTCAAGGCTAAAAGAGAGAGAAAGCTGCAGCGAGATACACTGTGAAAATATACATCAGAAAAGGCAAATCTTAGGTAACTATTACAATTTGAAATGTAGTATAAGTACAAAGAAAACATTTATGTATTTAATATTAAGTTGCCTTCTGTAGATCTTCCTCTCTGTGTAGCCCGTTTATTGCTACTGTAGCTTGCTCTGGTATGAAATTACAATAATTTAAGAACTTTCGCTTCAACTCACTTGAAAACTTACTTAACAAAGTGAAAGCATCAAGCCGAAGGGCGGCAAAGGGTTGGGATGCCCGGCATCGGATGAAGCTCTCAGGATGCTCTCGACTACACTCTGGCATTAATGGCAACTTAAGCTGCCCCAAGATGCAACAATGGCGGGCACATCAAATATAAATGATGCCCCAGTCCAGTCAGCCCCGAAAATAGCTGGTCGCCCACAATGCCGCAGTTCGTCAGTCAGTCAGTCAGTCAGTCAGCAAAATGCAGCCAAAATGCAAATGCAAATGGAAGCGAAAATTAACGCGCATTTCGCTCGCTCGCGAAATGCAACAGCATGCAAAAAACAATTTCGGATACAATTTAAGGAGGATTTTGTTTGTGTGCTTGCCCCCATATATTTTTGTTATTTCCGCTCTGCATGGCTAATGAAGCAAAACAGAGCAGCAGCTCTGGCTAACCCTGAACTACAAAACCCCGAACGCCGAAGCCAGCTGCCATTTTTCGGCTACTTTTGGCTGCGGTCGCCAGCTCAAGATACAAAACTGCAATTCAATTGCCCGGCAGGCATCCACCCAAGCAGCCTCGGACTTTAAGACTACGAAACTCTAAAAGCAGCAGCAAAAAAGTACAAAAAATAAATGGGGAAAAAAAGGAAAATTGCTTGCAATAAATTTCGAATTAAATAGAAATTTGCACAGTCAACTGCCGGCAGGTTTCGGGCACGAAGGATACCATGCCGAGGGCTAGTTGGCACAAAAAAATGCAAATCTCAACTAATTCTTATAAATTATTTAATAAGAAAAAGTCAAATGATTCATTTTTAAGCTGCACCCTTCGTCACCAAAGCCCAGCTGGAGCTGCAGGCAGCAGAAAAGTGTGGGAGTTGCTGGAAAATAAGACGAAGCGGCAGCCAGAAAAGCTATAAAAAGCGCAGCAAAAGAGAAAAGTCAGGACCGGAATACGGCAGAAAAATGCTGGAGCAGGATGGAAAAAGTAACTTTAAGCTGGAGCTCTTGCAGTACTCTAAGCGAATCATTAAATGTTTTTAGGACTTCCTTTTACTAATTGTGAGTAAAGAGTAATTTATTTAAATACATTTAAGTTGCATTTCTTATTTATTTGTGATTTAGGCAAAAGAAAACTTAAATAAATGAAGCCGAAAAGGTTTGTTAAATCCTTTCAAAAATTGTACAAGAATAAGCACTTATGAGCAATCTAAGTGTAATTCCAAGTATTTCATCGTCCTGAAGAGTTAACGAAAATTCTGGAAATCCCCCTGCCAGAGAATGGCACTAAATTGCGAGCGCCTGTCTCTGCGAGTGTTTGGGTAGCTGTCCCAGTGCCTTTTCCAGGAAAACTCTGATGATTTACCGTCAAGCTGCAAGTGAGGTGATGCTGTCAAAGGAGCAAACCGCTCGCCGGAATTGGCAGCATGTGGCTCCGACAGCCGAGGCGTAAATAAGTTTGCATGCATCGAATGGGTGGCGAAGGGAAGTGCCTGGGAAATAAGTCCTTTGTTCGATGGCAGTTCTCAATATTAGTGTGTCGCATGCTTTCTGGACCAGCGGCCATTCGTGCGTGAGTGCGAAATCGAAAGGCTTGCGCCATCGATTAATATTCACGATCCCGTTTGACACTCAGTCGAGCGGGAGCGAGAGCCACGCCCTCTTCGCTTTGCATTTATATATATATATATTTTTTTTTTGAAAGTGAAATGCCTTGGCAAAGTCAAGTTCTACGCTGAATTTGTTGCCTACAATGGGGCGCCTCGCTTGCTTCAGCTTTGCTCACAGGAGCAGAGTGGAAGGAGTCCTGAGCAAAGAGGAAAAATACTAAAAAAAAAATAGAGGAGTGCACAGCGCAAAAGAAGTGCTGCCACTGCAGGGATGGAAAATGGTGAATGTTGTGCACATGGCAGTTTATTCATGATTTCACATATTTCCAAACGCCCAGCCCAGCGCCCACCGCCCACCGCCATTGTTGGACGCTGCAAGAGCAAAAAATATTGCCTGTGTGTGTGTGAGCGCTCTCCTTCTATGCGACACACACATTTACATGGCGAAGCCATAGCTTTCTGCACGATTTTGTTTTTCCGCAGCGCTATTCTTTTTTGCCATTCGCCGGACCAAGACAAACTTTTTCAGCTGCTTCTTTTGTAAACTTGCATTTTTATGGTTTTAACATGTTTACTTAAATTTCTGTGTATTTGTCTTGTTGGCGTGGCTGTGACAAATGCTTCCAGCTGCTAGCAGCTAAAAAGAGCTAACAATCAAATGGCTGTGCGGCGGATTGACAAAATTAGATAATTATTCAGCTTGGGGTCTTAAAGGATTTAATAACATTTACTATTGATAGATGAAAACTGTACTATAAACTAATAAATAAATGTGTTATTGGGAAAATAAATGTATAAATAGAAATACAAATTCCTATTATTAGCACCTGCTTTTTGTTCAAGAAAACAATTTGAAGTTTTTGTATTTGTTTGAAAAATATTAAAATATTAGAAGTAAAATTATAAATAAATCTATATAAAAGTTGTTTTTTCCCCCTCAAGAGCACCATCTGCTTTCATACAATTTAATTTTGTCTTGCCATTTAATTTTCTTAAAATATATTCTATTGATTTAACTATTCATGGAAAAAAATAATGAGACTACCGAATGGCCTTGCATATGCTGATAGCATTTTTATCCTTATTGCTGGGCTCAGCGTTTACCAATTACGGCCAGGGAGTCCATACACATACACATACCCATTCACATACACTCCACTCCCGTACCCTCCGCTATAGTACACTCCACTCCAATCCCATTGCCGCTTGCTGGGCCTTAGCTCAGGCCCGCATGTATTAATTCTAATTAAATTTGTTATTCAAAACGAAACTCGGGCACGTCCTTGCTAGCCATTTTGCAAGTGTTAACCTTTTTCCCGGCCATTCGCTGCCCAGGACTACGTTAAGCCTTCGAAAATGGACCAGCCGTCGGATTGGCGACGATTTGCACGACGCGGGCCTGGATGTGGGGGCGGATCTGGAGCTGCAAGGGGTATGGGTATCAACCTTGACATTTTTGCTGCCAGTTTCTGTTTTCATTACACTAATGAAGTCATGCGCCACGGTGCGGTATGTAGGCACATACTTGCTCCCGCTGTATGCCAGGCGACCAGCTCGGGTCCAGATCCTGCCAAACGACTGTCAGACACATAAAAAGGTGTGCTTGTGTGAGAGCCTCCGAGTGTGTGTGTGTTTGTGTGTATTTAGCAGTGGCAGCTGCGCCTCATTACCCCATTTTATTGTGCCTAGCCTGAGTGATGCCGAGGCAGTCTTAACACTGTCAAAGCCCTACACACTCTGGCACATAATTAATGCAAAATGCAAACGTATTCATGGCGGGGCGCAGCACTCGCATAACGCATACGCCGTGTGGCAATAAAAGGATTTAAGGCCTTAAGGACAAAGTTCAGAGCCTCTGTCAGGTTGAGTTGGCAACAAAATTTACAAAGTATTGTTTTAAAGTCACTACTTTAATTTAAAATCATATATTTAATTAAAATCCTAACTTAAATTTGTATTCTAATTATACAAATTCTTGGGTAAAGAAAATGAGTAGTTTTAAAAATATACTTTTGACTTTGGAATAAGCCACTTAAAGCCTTCTTCGCTTTGACTGGGCTTATCTATAATTAAAAATGCTGAAAATGCAAAACGATATACCTGTGAGGAAACTTTAAATTTACTAAGAATATTTATCTACACAAGAACTTAAAGTTACATTTTCTATACCTAATTTGTTGTGACAAAATTAAAGCTTTAAGTGCCAAGTTCTGTACCACCGCCACCAAGTCAAGTTAGCTGGCAGAGCTAAATTGTAAGACGACAGAAATATTTCAACAGGAATTTACGACGCGAGCACACTAAATGCTCATTTAGTTTGCACTTTTATTTAGAAACTTCTTTTGCACGTTTGCCAAATTGTCTGCGGTAGCGCGCAGCACCACCTTCCGCCCCTTCCGCCCCTTCCACCCCTTCAGCCCCCTGGAAGCCCATTCCGAAGGCCAACTATAAGGGGCTGAGCTGAGACAACAACAGCATTTGTGTGTGGCAAAGTGCAATAATAATGAAGGTAGAGGCGTAAATTTCGCTTTGGCTGCCGGCGGCTGCAGGGCGAGAAAAATGGTCTGACTGCAACGAACTGGGCACCCCGTGGTGGCAAGGTCCTGCGGCTCCGACAGAAATGCACCCCCATCCCACATCTGGCAGCCCCCCTCTCGCCTGTACAGGTGAGCCATGTTGTCAGCGGAAGGTAGCTACAAATTCTCGTTGCGAAAGCTTTTAGTGAATTTATGGCAAGGAAATTCCTTTCGCTTCTGCTCGAAAAAGCAGGCTGCACTCCTGGTCGTTTGTTTATGTCTTGGCCGAGGATCCGGACGCCAGAGCGGCGAAACTCCCTAACACTTGGCATGTGTACGTATGGCTTTATAAACTCCTAGGCATAATGCACTCCACTCCACCATCCTTGGCCAACTCGGAGCCCAGATTCGGAAGCTTTGAGGCCCTACGAGTGCCTAATGAGCCCCAACAAAGGCGTGCTGCGCAATTTTCGCAATTGAAAGCCAAAACTTTGACGAGGCAAGGCCAGGTTAGGCCAAAGGCAGGCAGGCAGCACGCACAATTAATTTGCAAGGAGCTCACGCACAGCCCCAACTCGCTTGAAAACAATTTGCCATATGCAATTCCACAATTTTGCGAGACTTCTCTTCTTTTCCTCAATTTCCGCTTTCTTTTCCTTTTTTTTGGCAGCTGTACTCATATCAATTACCTGGCCATGTTTCGCAAATTGCCAACAACCTTGAAGTGTTGAGCTTCGCCCCACGTTCGCTATTTCCCCCGGCCCATACGCAGTCTGCATCCCGTTATACTTCTCCCTCGCCAAAAGTTGATTCAAGTTTATTCAAAAACAAATTTAACTTTTAAGTCATCAGCAAGGAGCTGCGAGCAGCAGGAGAGATAGCTTCAGGTAGCTGCCATATGCTGGCAGTGCACAGAAAAAAACAGGTGATTTGCACATAATAGACATGGGTGTAAAGTGCTCATAAAAAGTTTTAAAAACAACAATGGAGAAGCTTTATTTTCTAATTACTCGGAATCAATACAAGCAAAAACAAAATACTTTAAAGGATACGCAATATAATTTACATCTAGATACTTATGAATCGCTAAATCAAATCGAAACAAAAATATTATCAATTTATTATTATGCTAATTATTTTCATTTTATTTTGTTTTTTATTTTGTTTTGTGCAACAAATTCTACTGCTCTCAGAAATGTACCGCCCAGATTATTCAGATAGTTTTTTCTACCATCGCAAGCACTTTATTATTTTCCTTTCGTGGAATATTTTATTGCGAAAATTACGTTAGCCTGCATGTGCCGGTAGAAGGAAGGGTGGCTTTTGCATCTGTAGCCTTATACTGTCTGCCATTGTTTAACTGCAGGTCCTCGCTCTCGCTCTTCCGCAGGCGGCCTGTCAGCGAACCGAATTCCCAGCGGTATTTGCATTCAACTTAATTGCGTTTTAAGTAGATTTGCGGTGAAATGTGTTTGTGTCTGTATGATTCGCTTACATATGCGATTGTCTGTCTGTCCGCATATAGCGCACATCCTGCGACTGCGGCCTCGAATACCTATGGACTTTCTTACAGGTATTGCCTTGAATATATGCATATAGAGAGAGGAAAAGCATATGCAGGATGAAAGAAGGGGCTTTAAGGTAAATGAAAAGCGAAACCCACACACGGCATCGGAATACAAAGGCAGACGGACAATTAAGCTGGTCAAAGATTTAATGAAATGATTTTACTGATTGTGAAAGCGAGAAAATAATTCAGTAATGGGCATGAACGAATGAAAATCACTGTTGCATTACTTAAGTGAGTAATATATAGTTCCTTTAATAAATTACAAATTTAAGGTTTAATTTTACTCTGTTTGGGAGGCTGTCATCTTTGGTCAAAATTGTAAAAAATTTAACAAGTAAATCCAACTCTAAACATAGCTGTAATGAACGCAGTGGCATTGGTTTTCAGCAAGTAAAACTTTTTAACAGACATCTGTAGACATAATTAGGTTTCGTTTCACTTTAAAATCCCCACAGACAGTCAGTGAGCATCGGGAATTCCCCGTCAGCATTTCTGCATTATTATTATTCGCACAGAATCCGTAAACCGACATTATTTTAACGCCGAAATCTCTGCAGCTGTCTGAGCCGAGATGATGTCGTACTCGCACCCATATTCTTTATTTTATTTTTCCTTTCTACCAGGTAGGTACACGTGTCAAACTAATTTCACATTTTGTTGCCTTTTATTCGCCAGCGCATTTGTGTCACCTGCACCGTTCCACCCACGCTTCCCCCTCCTCCTCCGCTACAGTGCTGGTGGCACATTGAAATTCATAAAATATTTGCTCAGCGAAATAGGCTACGAAGGCTGAGGCGGGGCTTTGAGCTGAGGCTCTGGCTACGGGCGGAGTATTATGTGTCAAGCACGTTTGAATTCAAATTCAAATATTTGCCACAGTCGACAAACAAATAAGCGCAAATATGGTAAACAGCAATAAGCAGCTATGTGAAAGCGTAGCGAGCTGAAGTGAACTCGTGTACTCCGGATTTGTGTCCCGCTTTCGAGCCATGAAAAATCTTTAGCACCAGAATGCGAACACGAATATAATGCTGTCACCTTGGGAGTCATCTGAGCTGTTTGTCGTCTCAACGAATCTTTCGGTGTCTTAATTTCACGCACATTGGTATATATTCAATGGCCAGCAGACACCAGCAAGGAGCAGGATTTCTCACCCTCTTTATCGTATATTAAATAAAAAACAAAACCAAAAACAACATTACAAAAAAAGCACAAAAATCGGCTTAAGAGCTTGACTTGTCCTTGGCCTCAAAACAAGGAGACCAATCGATGGCAACACCGAGCTGGCAGTTCCTAAGTCGGCTTATCCCGTCTCCGTAAATTGTCTCGGGCTTGTAATGCAAACTCGAAATGACCTGTAAACTGTGTAATTATGAACATTCCAAATTAAATTTACAGCACATTAAATTGCAACTTAAAACATAATACTATACAAAAACAGAAAAGGAAAGTCCTAGGACTTTGAGAAGTATAATACATACATACAAGACAAGTTATAAAGAAATACTATTTAGTAACAACTTTAACATTTAATTTTTGTTATTTTCAAAATAAAACATTTCATTTCAACAAGTAATTGTATTACCTTATGATTCCTTTTTTTTAACTGGCAGTTTGACAGCTCTACCAACCAAGATATCTCAAATATTTCTGGGAATATAAATAATAAACCTTCAATTTCGAGATGCTCAAGGTAAGAGATTCAATGCCTTGAAGGAAGTCTGAACAAATGGGCCGGAGAAAGTAACAATGAGGCCATCGACATTGGCTTGTCAATGAATCGATTATGATTTGTGGCAAAAGTATAGCATACTTACATGCGCCGCCTACACAACTTTTCGGTGGCGGGGCATATATTTCAGCGCGAATTTGCACATTTCGCAGTGCCAAAGAATGCGCCGAGGGACAATAAATCTTCGATTGTTTGCCCCAAAGAGACCAAAGGATGTGTGTCCTTGCGTGGGTGTATCTCTCTCTCTCTCTCCCTGTATGTGTGTGTGTCCTCTGCCGACAGCCATTTGGGCCATATCGCAGCCATTTTGGCGCAGCATTTTGCGTTTCGCTCGCCACATTTGCCGGCCTAATTGCGCCGTCGTCTGCCAGCCAGTTGGCAGAACACAAATGCAAACAGAACAGGAGAGAGAGATAGAGCTGTCATTACGCTTCAAATCCCACCAAGGCACGACAATTTGTCGCTCCTCCTTTGATAATTGTCCCAGTGACCTTTTGCGATCGCATAACAAGTGAGTTGGCATCCAGCTGGCATCAATGAACTCGTCCCCGCCGTTCGCTTAACCCTGCCAATTAAAGTGAAAAATAGAGCCAAGCACACATTCCACCGAAAATAAGTAGGAATAAGCGAGTTCGGCCATAGCCATGGCTCCGAAGAAAATATATTTCTTGTTGTCTCGGCCAGTGCGAGGTTCTGTCCGATTTGCGGCTCCGAGTCCTGAGACTGCAGGCGACTTCGACTGGACTCGCTCGCTGCCAGGACAAGATAAATGATGTTGCCAAACTAACACACACTGCCCCTTCGCCCGTCTGCCCGGCTGGCCGTGTGTTGTTATCACTTAGCTGGCCATGTTAGCTGCCATTCCGCTGACTTTTTGCAATTGTCTGGCCGGGATTGTCATGACTTTTGACTGGTCCCTGCTTTTTTCGCTTGCTTGGCTTTTTTATTTTTCTGCCCCCTGGCAGGACATCTCTCATAATGATTGGGTTGTGAAAAATGCAATTATTTTTGATTGTAGTTTAAGGTGCCATGTTTGCATTGCTCGCCAAATGCCGCACATTTATCACACTTGCCCCGCCCCTCCAGCCCCTTGCCTTTTTGGAAGTCAACATGGAATTTATTGAGCCAGTCTGGGGCAATATATCAGGCGCAGCATTTGTCAGCGAGCGTGGCAATGGCTCTAAACGGAATTGAACTCGGCTCTTATTGATTTTCAACGACAGTCCCCTTCCCATCGACCTCACTCCCAATGGCAGACTGTGTGTGATGCGTGTTGTAATTTTGGCAATTTTAATGCCATTAAAAGCAGCCTAGCCCCAAAAAGTTGCAAATGATGTGCGAAGGATGGAAATGTTGGGAGTATTGTTCGTATTTATGCAATTTGTGGCAGCTGCTCGAACAGCCGCAGCTACAAGACTCATGTAACACACTCCTCCTCCGCCGCCTCCTGCCCAAAACAACCACAACAACAATTACAACACAACAAGACTGCTCTGGAATTTTCAATTAAATTGCAAAATCAATTTTCAGCAAATTAGCATATTTATATTTGCATATTTTTAATGGGCTGTGGGTCTGACGCCGCCCAGGTCACAACAGGTGCGAAAAGGGAAATTGCGCCAAATTAAAATCAGATAACACGGAATGACTTACATTAGAGCGGCACATATGAAAGAAGGTTCAGTCGTCACCAGCATCTGTGCCGGAGAGACGCGTGTGTGATGTTCAGCCATCAGAAATACAGAGGATGAGAGTAATGCCATCGGTGGGCAACTGAAAGCCGCTCACCGCGCACATAAACCCACTTCCTGGAAACTCAGAGTCAGCACTCCTTGCGGCCACGTGCAGGGCACTTGAAGTTGTTGCCAGTGCCCATGGCAAATCATAACCATATAGAGGCCACAGCCAGAGCAAGTATTTCGATAATTACATTTAGCAAATGCTACCAAGATTCAATGTATTTTAAAATGTCTGGCCACCTTGAAACTTTTGTACCTTCCCATGCAAACAATTCCTATTCGCAGTATACATTTTAATTTATTTATACACGTTTTTACCCCAAAACGGCGAAATTGTTTCCCCCAACCTCTGGCACATGTGTGGCCACAATTTTGGTATACAAATTACAAAATTATACAAATCAACGCCGCACAATTGCTTCAATTGAACCCAGACCAAAGGCCTCAGTCCGCCAGCTGCTTAGCTGCTTGAAGTGCCAAGACTGCTACTCCTGCTTCGTCCTTCTCCGCCCCATATTCCCCACATTCCCCACATTCCCCATTCCTGTCGCTGACGGTGATGGTGTGGCTGGCAGAGATTAGAGTCGCGCCAGACGAACAATCAAAGACAAAGCGCCCTCGACACCTGTGCAGAATTATGAAGCCCATCTCCAGACGAGGATATAGACGCCAAGAGTCGCGGTTGGATCAATCGCTGTGAGTGGTTGCGGGGGGAGGGGGGTATATTCTGAGAGGGCGAGGCAATTAAGTCATTACTTCATATACACACAGTACTCTGCGACTGCCACTGCCACTGCCACTGCCTCTGCCAAAGGCGTTCGTTCTGCAGGTGTTTTACAAGTGTGCAAACAAAGTGCCACGGTGGTTGCATAAAAACCAGTAAAGCGAATGTAAGTGCTGTGCAGAGAGAGAAAAAATCCTCTGCTCTAAGAAATTAAGCACTACATAAAAAGGTTTTTTTTCGGTATGTCCCTAAGGAGTAAATAAATATTCTTTTAATTTTCAACTAGGAAAAATAAATTCTCGACATAGTGAAATATAATTAAAGCACTGCCTAACTTATATTCTTCTTATTTATTATAAATGTATAAGAATATATATATTATATAAATTATTAAAAATATAGCAAAACTTTTTAACTAATTTTAATGATTAGAAGAAAACTCTTTTAATGCTATTCTATAATCAGTTCCTACTTCATTATTTACTTTATAAAGTCAAGTTCAAATTTAAGAAAAGTTCCCTTTCAAGTGTGAGCTTTACTTAAGCAAGGACTTAAATTTTAAGGACAAACGTATTTTTTTCATGTGTGAGTGTACTGCCTTCGTATGCGTGTTTGTACATTTCCTCGTTTGTTTGCCAGCGCCTGTCTTCCCCGGTCCGCATTTCGTTGTGGTTGCAATAAAGGCATGCAAATTTATGTGCGCCCCGACCACGCCCCTCTGCCATATTTTTGATAAGCAATTTTCATCGCCCCCATGTCTGAGTGTGCGACAGAGTGTGCGAGTGGTGGTGGTTGAATGAAATTAACAAATCATTTCACTTATGGGCACTGGGGCATCTGCTTCCACTTAGCCCTCAGCATCGCTTTGATGCTAATTTGAATGGGAAATGTGTCATTTCGGGTGATTACAAGGGGATCTTATCAGCACGCTGGCAGCCTCAGCTGTGAAAGGGAAAATGAGGCAGTTTTCTTTTTTAATTTCACCGAAGAACGACAGAGGGAAATTCAAGTGGTAGTATTTCAAAAACTAAGCAATAGTTTAATACACAGTTACAACCCTTCTGCAGGGAGGTACCCCACACAGATAATCACAATTTACTAATTAAATTTTCAAACCACTTAGGGACACCCAGTGGTAGTCTCAGTCATGGGACCAGTGTCCGGGGAACTACACGCAGTTTCACTGCTCGGCATGAATCGTGTTATGAAGTGCATGGTTATGCTTCCGGTGAGCAAACACCTGATCGCCAAGGTGTTTTGCAACGCGGTTCTCATCACCACTGTGGGGTTTTCCACCCGCTGGCGCTTAAGCTTCGAATATGACCTCGTGTACGACTTCCGCAACGATCCATTTTCGCGCATCATCGATTTGATGAATTTTGTGGCTCTGATAACGAGCCACGTCATCATTGTAATGGAACTGGTTTGGCTAAAAAAAGGTGATGACATTAATAGTCAGCTGGAGGAGATTCGCCGTGAGATGAATGTGCTCTTGGGTGTACAGGTGAACCTGAAGCGAGTTCGAGCCTACTGCAATGCCGTTTATGCATCGCTGTTCATCCGCTGCCTGGCCTTCGGCCTGGTGACCATCTATGCCAACCGATCCCTTACCTACTATGCCTTCTACTCGGAAATAGTCTTGCTCGTGCGCTTCTCCCAGTTTACTCTGTTCTCTGTCGTGATTATGACACTCTACCAGGAGCTGTCTCCGGCCGGCCTAAGTGTCCTGGCGGAAGTTGAAAGCTCGCTCCTCGAGTTGGGATCGGCGCGCCGAATATCTCTGGAGAAACTGGCCAAGTTGCAGCGGGTCCATGGATTACTTTGGCGGGCTATCCGCTGCCTGGAGCACAATTTCCAGATCTGTCTTATCATCATGCTCATGAAGTTCTTTGTGGACACCTCGGCGCTGCCCTACTGGATCTACCTCAGCAAAGTGCAGCACACGGGTGTGCCAGTTCAAAGCTGTTAGTAAGAATATAAAATTTTAATTACCAGAATAGAAGGAGATGCACTACTCAATATGACTTTTATAAAAAATGGAATTCACTCCAGTTACAAAGCACATTTTTCCAAGTCTGCTAGTTTATAGTTTCAATAAATTACTCGTATCTACCAATCGCACTTAGCCAATTAAACAAGTGACCCGCTGCTAAGGACGCCCCAGAGGAGCTTCAGTCATGGGTCAAGTGTCCGGGGAACTACACGCAGTGTCACTGCTGGCCATGAATCGCGTAATGAAGTGCCTTGTAATCGTGCCGGTGGGCCATCACCTGATGGCCAAGGTGCTCTGCAACGTGATACTCGTCATTGCCGTGGGCCTTTCCTCATTTTTGCGCTTCAGCTTCGACTACGACTTCACCTATGACTTCATAAACGATTACTTCTCGCGTGTGATCGATCTGACCAATTTCGTGACTCTGATCATCAGCCACGTCATTGTAGTAACGCAATTGGTCTGGCGAAATTGCCGCGCCGAGATGGATAGCCAGCTGGAGGGAATCTGCCAAGTGATGAATGCGCAACTTGGCAGAAGGATGAATTTGGATCGAGTTCGTGCCTACTGCAATGCCGTTTATGCATCGCTATTCATCCGTTGCCTGATTTTCTGCTCGGTAAACGTCTACAACAACAAGGCCCTCACCTACTATGCCCTCTACTCGGAAATAGTTTTGCTCTTGCGCTTCTCTGAGTTCACTCTGTACTGTGCCGTGATTCTGGCCCTCTACCAGGAGCTGATCCTGGCTGGTCTGAATATCCTGGCTGAGTTAGAGCGCTCGCGATTTGAGCTGTGGTCCGTACGGCGATTATCTCTGGAGAAGTTGGCCAAGTTGCAGCGAATCCACGGATTACTTTGGCGAGCTAACCGTTGTCTGGAACGAAATTTCCAGCTCTGCCTGATCATCATGCTCATGAAGTTCTTTGCGGACACTTCAGCGCTTCCCTATTGGCTTTATCTCAGCAAAAAGGTGCACTCGGATGTATCCGTTCAATACTGTTAGTAAGCTCACTAGTTATACTTATTTGTAATTTTGTTTCTATAAAAAATTGTTGATTTTATCAGGTGAATTTGCATTGAGTTCGTGGCACACGAGCTAAAAAGTTTCATTGCGATTATCCTTGCACTCCTAAGGGGTTCCTTTCCAGGGCATGCACTCATTAGATTAGATTTATCTTCCTACGGCACTTAGCCGTTTAAAGGGCTTAACCGTCTGAGGACCCCTCTAGACCATTTCAGTCATGTGAAAAATGTCCGGGGAACTTCACGTCGCTACACTTTTTCGGATAAATCGAGTGACGAAGTGCATGTGTATCCAGCCGGTGGGAAATCACCTGTTGGGCAGATTGTTTTGCAGTCTAGTACTGGCGACGTTTATCGCAGTTCCTTCCTTCTACTACTTTACTTTTGAGTATAGTTCCGAGTACATCTACCAAGAAGAACCGCTTTCGCTGGTCTTTGATATGATCATCTACGGGACCCTGAACACCACACATATCGTCATCGCAACAGAGAGGACTTGGCGTAATTCTCTTCAAGAAGTCGATGGTCAGCTGGAGGAAGTACTCAGAAGGATTAACGAGATCCTAGGCAAGCCGGTGGACTTGCAGCGTGTTCGTATCTACTGCAATGCCGCCTATGGATCGTTATTCATCCGATGCCTGATTGTCGTCATAATGACCATGTATTCCGAAGAAAAAATCATCTACTATTCCCTTTATTCCGAATTGGTTTTACTGGTGTCCTTCACCGAGTTCACTCTGTACTCTATAGTGATTTTGTTCCTCTACCAGGAGCTCACCCTGGCCGGTTCGGTTGTCCTGCAAGAGCTGCATAGGACAAGATTTGAACTGAGCTCCGTGCGGCGGATGACGTTGGATAAATTAAAAAATCTGCAACGTATTCATGGTTTGCTGTGGCAATCGATCAGAAGCTTGGAGGATAACTTCCACCGAAGCCTGATCATCATGCTCTTGAAATGTTTTTTGGACTCTTCGACCCTTCCCTATTGGATCTACCTTAACCATGTTGAACAAACGGACGTGACCGATCAACTTTGTTAGTAATCCTAATTTGTTAAGTTTATTTATAAGAAAAAATCGAAAATGTTAGTTTATATGTAGCTATAGCTCTCTTAGAATAATATTTGTCTGGTGATTTAAACTAGACATTTTAAAACATTTTGTTTGCACCAAATAAGAGTTTTACTTTGTTTTATTAAAAAAATCTAAATACATTCTATAATTTTCTTCAAGATTGCGGCGTAGACGAGTGTGTTAAAATTCTGGAGGTCGTTGTTCCCTGCTGGATCTGCACTCGCTGCGATGTAATGCAGCGGAGATTCCGCTCCATGTTCTACACACTCACAAAGGATAGACGCAACAGCCAACTGAATGCGGCTCTTAACCGGCTGTGTCTGCAATTGGGCCAGGAGAGATGCCAGTTCAGTGCAGGCGGACTGGTGGAAATCAGCACGGAGATGCTGGGAAAGGTTTGTGTTCTAATCTTTTACCCTTCAATATCCAAAGTATTTTGTTTTTTCCCACAGTTCCTATTCGGAATGATCAGCTACATTGTGATCTGCATACAGTTTAGCCTGAATCTCACCGCCAGCAACTCCAGTAAAGTGGCCAGAATTCCCACAACAAATGCGCCCCTTTAAACGATCTCATTTCAATCGATTGTTGTTGGGCAGTCTAGTCGCGTGCTTATTAAATTAAAGTCAATTAACCTAATTAGCAATTTTGATGTCTGCCCGTGCATAATCAAAAAGGGACAGTGGCCAATCAAGGCGGCGACCAGCAACAGCAGCTGGCCGAAAGTCTTATTCACATAATTATTCATGCTTAAAAATTCTATTATAAACTTTTGCCAGCGGCCACTGACCGAGGAGGCTGTGTACGGAGGTCCTTGTGCCCCCCGTGTTTTGGGTTTGTTTGCCACGCATGGCCAATCTGTCAGGACTCTGTGCCAGGCCGTGTGTGTTTCTTATGTACACTTGTAAAATTCAGTGAAATGTAGTCCTTGGGGACACAATTAATTTTAGGTGAATCAACTAACTGGAAATTACAAAATGTTGTACTCAAAGCATTCTAAAATGTACACTTCTTGAATTTCAAAGATATATGTTTATGTGTTATTCAATTAAATTGTATTTCGTTTTTAAACTGCGCAAACATATTATTTATTGGTTGATTTTCTACGTATTCAATTTGTCTTTATATATTCAACTAGTGGTCCTTTACGACATTTTTCTAAGCTCTTGTATTAAGTGTTTTCCGGAAACTCCAACATTCGAGTGTACTGCTGTGGGTGCACGTTTGAAGTTTGGGCCGCAGGCGATTGTTGCCACGCACAGATTCGTGGCCAAGTGAGCATGCATAATACTACGACTTTCTTCAAATGTCCGCACGAGTAGGCCCTGGTACCCGGCCTAGGCCAATCTTCCACAGTTGATGATAAATCGAATCGCATCCAATCGAATCGAGTGGAGTGTGTGGGTGGGAAGTGTCTCAGGTCATGCGGCAATTTTCAAACTTGTAGGGCCCTTCATTAATCAAGATGAATTTTTTATCTCGGCTCACTTTTAAATTCCGCAGAATCAAATCCTAGAAAGAAGGGATCCAATAAACTGCAACTGTTTTCTGTCATATTCGACATGACAATGCTCTTCGTTATTGACTTCGGTTTCTAACGAGCTCCCTGGCACATGGAGTACCCGGCAAATTTCTGAAAAGGCTTTAAGATTTCCATTCATTGACAGAAATTGCACACTCAAATAAAATCTCATCCTTGTTTCTAATAAATATCCCAAAAGTTTAAGCAGAAAAATATTAATTTAAAAATAAAATAATTGTGTTCAGTAAATCGTAATAATACCTTCTTGCACCCGATAAACATTTTTAAATTAACCACATTTTCTTTGTTTTATATACAGTGATTTTTCTCTCAGTGCCGAGCAGCTGTCAGTGCGAGATAGAGTGTAAAGTCATTTGGGATTTTCATTTCAGCCATCGACGATAGCTTAAGAAGCCAACTGCAGCTGCACCGGCTTATAGCTATGCCACCTGAAATGGTTATCTCTTCTGTTTTTTCTTCCCCAAGTCAGCTTATATGTTGACACTAATTAATGCTGGGGAATTTGCCCTAGACCCCTACCCGGGCCTCGATCGGGTGGCGTATGTTCGTGTGCGGTTGCGGCAGCACTTTGGCCAACCCAATGGCAAATAATAAAAGGCAACTCATAATCGTCTCATAAAAATCAGATGTGCTCACGCACATTAATGCACATAGACGCCAATGGCAGCAGCATAGAATTTTGACATAGACAATGGCGGCAATGGCCGCCTGCCTCTGTGCTTCTTGGCAGTGACAGACATGGAAGTGGGACACTACACTGGAAAAATAGGCCTAAGCTTAGGTGATTAATTGAATAATAAATTAAGGGAAATGGGCTTTAAAGTGAGGCTGCTGGAGTGGGAATAATAAATACTCCACTTAAGAATTCGAAATATTTAATTAAAGAAAACCAAAACAAAAATACAGATTAATCAAAATATAAATATTAAGATAAACACCTTGGCATTATGATTTCCCCCTGATATTGACCTTATTTTTGCTCTCTGTACACTTTCGCACACTTGCCGGGGGACTTTTATAGCGACACGTAGTCAGGCACGTTTTGAAGTGCAGGAAGCTCGTTTCTGTCTATGATAGAGCCCCGGCCGGCATCTCTCCGTGTGTGCGTCTGTGTAGTTATTACTTTTATGAAGCATGTGATTACATTTTATTTTTAATGCTTTTAGTAAAATGAGGTTAGTACACACTTGGTTAGCGACAAATTACTTTTTTTCGCCTGCGCCCAGGACACGTTGTGGAAATTCGCGAGCATTTCCTTGGCTTCTCCATGGGATTTGTGCACACAATATTGACGCTCGCTAATTGTTGCTATCACTGGGAGATGCAGAGGCAGAGAGTACTTAAACCATCAAGCTCGGCCTGCATTAAACATGTGCACAATTAACTTCCGCTTCCGGTTATGATTGAACCCGGCCATATTTGAGCCGAGCACGAGCCCGAGCACGGACACATGTCCGATAAGCCTTGCAATAAACACACACACACAGCAGAGGAGTGTGTGCGGGGGCTGCAGTTAACTGTTTGCATATTAACGACAAATAACCCACAATCTCGCAACCTTGCAGCAGCATTATGCATCGATGGGCAAGCACGCCGAGTCAGAGATAAGCACTAGATAATATTCCGGACCTGCCAGTGCCTAGGATCCCGTAATGATGGTCCCGATGGCTTTAATTTAAAGCAGCCATAACATTTCGCAAGGCCTTGGGCATTGTTTGACCAGCTGGCGTTTTGAATGGGCAGGAGCTAAGGACAGGGTCAGGGAGATTGAATGTGAAGGGTCAGGGGGATTGCTCAATATCTGCGGGACATTTGCAAAGCCATTCGAGCCAATGATCACAGGCCGCGATGCTGGGCACTCCAATTAACTTAATGAGAGCTGAAATCGGTAGTTTCTAGGCTAATTTAAATAAAAAATAGTTGTCAGCAAAAATAAATAAAAAATCTCGTTTAGTTTTTCGTTGAAAATAAACTTAAATAAAATTTCCTTTCATCACTTAGACAAACAAACAAATGTTTTTATTTAAAAATCATTATAATCACTAGTCTAGCTAAACAAATACATGACATTATTTCAGAGAACAAAAAAAAAATATAAAAAAAAGGAAAATCAAACAATTAAAATCTCCTCATCAAACATTAACGCAGTTATTAATTGTCTATCAATCATATGAAAATTTATAAACGTCATTAAAAGTCAACAAAACGCTAACCAATATTGACATTAATGCACAAACTGATTTAAATTCAACAGATGTAGCTCATAACATAACTTCCCCCTGGGCACAAAAAATAGGAAAGAAAAAACCATTGCGCAAACTTTTCATAATCAGTTGATTTGTTCAACGATTTGCAGTAATTAAAACAATAATCCTGCCAATGCCCCGGGCGAAACTGACCTAACCAGGTCAACCAGCGATTGAACCATGCCAATTGGCTGAAGGATTTCGCATATTTATGGATTTTTACGTAAAGGAGAGCCAGTTGGGCCGGCAGTCGAGGATTTCACTGTTGAGCCTTGCTGGCTAGGCCGGCTCTTAAAAGCTCTTCGAGACCCGGATCCGGATCAGCTTCCTGCCTCCTTGTCGGCATTGGACTCCGGCCAACCGAACTGGGTGGAAATAATAAACAAATCGAAAAGGGCCAAATGTTGACCAATATTTCAGCAACGATGCTTACCACTCCTTACCCACCCGGTCTGCCATAAATTATGAGGCCAGGAGGCTCAGCAGCTCCAGCACCTGATTTGTTTATTTGTGGCACACATTTTTCACATTTTCCGACTGTTGACATCGCACATTCCAATGCCGGTGCCCGGTGGCGCCACACGGACAGGTTTTTAAGCCCGGTCGGTCGGTGAATGAAGCTGACAAAGTGCCGGAGGGAATCCAAAGCCAAAGCCAAATCCATTGACATGTGATAGTATTTGCCGAGCACAAACAAAAAGAGCATGCAAAACATTTAATTGCTGTGCAAATATCTGCTGAAGAGTGCTTAAAAATGTCTCAATACAGGCTGGGCACGAATTTAATTAGTTGCCAGGCGAACGGAGGCAAAGGGGGCTTTCCAAATACAATTTCACTTGGCTGCCACATGTGGCTAACAGACATTGATGTGTTCACTTAATCGGTATGGTTCAGGCTGTCAGGCTGCATCAGAATAGTCAAGGGATCAGGTGACTAGGAAGCTGGAAGTTTGCTTTATGACATTCAACTTCCCACTGTCCCCATTCGCATTGTTTACGGAATGTGTGGAGTGTGCAGATCTTGGCCCACCTGCATTTTGTCACCCCTTTTGGCCAGCAAAGCGTTAACTGATCTGTGTGCCAGAGTGTCGTAAATTTCAGAGCCTGCCAACTTTTCAACAGCCACGCCCACCAGGTCTGTCTGTGGGTGGCAAGTTGCACTGAAATTTTCACACCCTCTACCCCATTTTACCCTTGCGAAAGCTTGGCTGGCCAAGAACTATTAGCATTAGCACCACTAAATAGAAAATTTGGCTCGATTCCAGACGGCACCCGCTGCCAAAACGCTTTCCTCTCTTCACATTCAATAAGTTGGTTTTCCATTAAATATTTCCATATTTCAATGGGGCAAAGCCAAAAATATTAATTTATTTCTACAAACAATTCGTTTATGATTTACTACTATTTTTTAAATCAATTTCCAACGAAATCAAGTTGGGCAATCCGGAGATACAGAGATAAAGTCAAGAGACTCATGTTTGCTTGCAAACACTCGCATGTAATTGAAAACGGATTTCTGCTCAGGCTGAAGAGTTGTGGTTGCAAATTGTCTTTGCCGTAGCTCGGCTTTCAAATCTAAATAAATTACTCGAAACTCTTTGATGCTAATTAAAAAAAGCTTTTGAAAAGATTAAGGATTCATTTCCAGCTGCGTTTCGGGCTGTGTAAATGAAAGCACTCAAAGGCCAGAGCCAAGACCGGACTAATTCGTGTGCGGGCAAGCCATTTGGCAAACATAGAATGGCTTGTCTTGAGATAAAAGTAAAGCATCTCTCAGCTCGGCTCCTTGAAGGCCAGGATGCCTTCAAGGACATGGGCAACCGCTCAATCAAGCAGAGCTGGCAGAAATCGCTCCATCTTCCATCGCCGGGACGCTTAACCCCAACCGAATTGGATCATTTGCAAGCTATCTAAACGCGCCCCAATGTTGCCTGCCGCCGCCTTTTGTGGCGCAACAAAATACGGCACAATAACACTTTGACACAACATTGTCATAACTCTTTATATCGCTGCGATGGCGAAGGCGAGCTTCTGCCGGTCCCCCCGTTCCGCCGGCAGTATAAACAATGGCTGAGCTCTGGCCCTAAACGATTGCGCGTGGCTGCCACACACAAGTTGTATTTTTCAATATTGTTTTTCCATATGATTGAAGCACAAACATTATTAGCATACTCCTCGGCTACTTGTCCATCCCTCGGCCCCTAGACCACGCATACACAGTAACCACATACATGTGTATATACTAGTTCCCTCTACATTATGCAAACATACATCAATAACCTAGTACAATGTAATGCACTTGTCTCGCCAGCCGCGCCCCCAGTTTAGCCAGCTCCTCCTCCGCGGGGCATGGACAGCTGCCGCAATATGTTGGCGTTGCCGGCGCTGTTGTCTTGGAGTCTGCGGATGGCAATGTGGATGTAATGGAGCCTCGGCATGGCTGAGGGCATTATTGGAACAAAAATCCTGTTGTCTTTGCCAGGCTTTCGTTGGATACATAGCGCAGTCTCGTTTTTACTTTCGCTATATTTTCTCCGTCCTCAAATTAAATAAAGTCCCAAAGCGCATACAAATTACAAAAATCACTCGTCACTGAAAGCTAAACTCTTGCAATTTAAAGTGACAAATTGCTAGAGAAAGTGAAACTGAGACCTTGAGGAATTAGCTCTCAATCTTCGTACAGGACTCCTGCGCCTAGAGCATCAAATGGCCACCTAATGGTAATTTGATGCAACTAATTTGATAACAAATTCAATTTGAAAGTGCCAAAAGTGTAGACGTTGGCCAAATGCATTTGGGCCCAGAAGAGGAGGGACACGGGTGGATTTCGGCTGAGGCTTTAACGCCAATGCAGATTGTGACACATTAACGCAGACAAACACCTAGACACAAACACACACAAATCCACACATACACCCACCAACACATGGAGACACAAAAACATTAGCTGCGACGAGGACAGTAAACAGCACACATCCTGTGGCAGGACTCATGTAATTTGCAAAAGTTCAAAGCTTAACAAACTGTTACGGGGAAAATGCAAATGCAAATGTACTGGATTTTCCAGCAACCCCTTTTCCGAGGGTGTGCCAGTCTACCTATGCGAGTGTGTGTGTCTGTGTTTTCGAAGGGGCGGCAGTTGAGTCAAACAAAACGTAATTTAATCGCCCTATAACAACAAACACTCATTCAATCATTGAGCGCCACAAATGGCGCATTCCCCCGCAGCCTCCGGTGCGTATGCGTGATGTGTTGTGGGTGGGAGGAGGACGACGGCTGACTTTGTGCGAGTTGGCACAGATGCTGACTATTTGCGAATACGCATACGCAACGTGCAACTATTTCGGCAATTAGTGTGGCAGCTCATATATAATTAAGCTAGTTGCACAGGAAACCCGGAAAGGAAACAGGAATGAATAGTAGCAGAAACAGACACAGAAACAGGAGAAGAAGCAGCAGCAGCAGAAGAGTTAGCATAAGCAGCACCGGAAACGGAAGTTGACTTAAACATTGTTGTGCCCTTTTTTCAACAGTATATTCAGTTCAGAGGCAAACGCATGCATAATGTCAGCTCAGCAGCAACCTTTACTCGCATCCTACACTGAAGAAATAATAGCAATCCCTTAATATTTGAAAAAAATAATCTAGGGTTTTGCTTTAATCAGGATAATGCTGAAATCGAAGCAACTGCTTATTGATAATTACAGTTGGGACCAAGTTCTGCGGATTCTAAGTACAAATTAAGGAAATATTTCCAATACTTTTGGCACAATGCAGACAAACAGGCGACACCCGGGGAGCTGGATCCCAGCAGGGGTGGCCTGGACAGCATCTTGCGCAGTGCCCAATTGATTTTCACGGTGGGACGAGCTCTGGCTTGGCTTGGCTTGGCTGTCAACCGAGCTACTTTGGGCCATCTCCGCTTGGCTTGGCACAAGTCAAAGCTAGTTGGAAGTCAATGCGCTTGAGTGCGTTGTGGCCCGGCTTTATCTGGTTTTGTTTCACTCTGCGCCACGGCACTTTGTACGGTCGCTCTGTGTTTTGTGTGCACTTTTGATTTCCTTAAGCTGCTGCAATTAAAGAGTGCATCCTTGCCAGCAGCCAGCTATTATTTCAGGCGAGTGCGCCACTTACAAGCTAGCCGAAAACTTTTTAATGTGCTTGCGAAATTTCGTCAAAATTGCAAGTTAAATAAGTAAGTACAAGGCACGCGGAGATGACATCGCTGGCAAGGCGGCAAGACGAATAAAACAAACACCACAGCGAACTGACAAAGGACTGGAGACTCAAGACCAGGACTCCGCACTCCGGACCCCAGACCCCAGACTACGGACCAGCACTCCGGACTCCGGACACAGAACTTGGCAAGGAGAAACCATCAACTTAATTTCCCGCTCAAGTCAATCCAACTTTTGTGCAATTTGCGTGACAAAATGGGAAAAGAAGTGAGCGAAACTGTGAAAAGAACTGAGCGGAATGGTAGAACCAGAAACTTTGATTGCAATTGAGACAAATAGAACGAAAAAATCTGCCCTGAGCCTGCCGAATAATAAATGTCCTCGCACCTTTGCCTTTTCTGCGGCGGAGCGGGAGAGTGAAAAAACTTTTGAGCCTTTGATGGCATGTGATGCATTTTATGGATTTCCGATTTGCAGCCAGCAAAAGCAAAAAAGAGGATAGCCAAACTCTCACATGTCCCCTCTGCTCAGAGTGTATTTCATGCAGCTCTGCATTTAATTGAATTGCTAGCAATAAGCTCTGCCACGCCACAGGACTTTCGCCAACTTCTTTGTCGCAGCAGGGCAGCCGCAAACTTTGCGCCGATAAAGCCAGCCTCAGGCTGAATTAAAATGAAATGCGCTTTTTTAGCGGCTCCCTTTCAGCCCCGCCGTGTCACCTGAGAGATCAGGTGTCAAAACCAGCCGGAATTGTCAATAAAAATGCACACGGTGTGCAGCCTTTTCTTATTGCCTTCGAGCACAAAGGAAACCACGGCGGAGCAGAATACTATATGGCTGTGTGTGTCTGCGCGACACATCCTTAATCAAATACGCATGCTCATTAAACTTTTTCAATTTAAAGCCTTTGGGTGCCAAGTTCTGTGGTCTCGTGCGTCAACTCATTAAAGTTGCATGGCAAAAAAGTTGCCAACGCCAAGCACTCGCCTACAAGTCGCAGCTACAAGCTCCCAGCAACCAGCTACAGCTCCCAGCTCCCAGCGGGCTGCTCCACTCGAAACTCGAGCTCAAATGGCATGTCATAAATTTCAGCCACAAAATGTATCTCAGCATACGAGCAACAGTGCCCGGCATACAATATGCAAATGAAATTATCGGGCCCAAGCCGGAGCTCTTGGCAACGCATTAGGAGCCCAAAACCTTGGCCGGAGTGAGTCTCGGTCGGAATAGAGTGCTCAATTCGTGGCCTGTGGCCCTGGCTCTGAAAAGAAAATATGGACCAACACTTGGACCACATGCAAATATTGGCCAAAGAGCCCTCTTTCGAAGGTGAATTAAAAACGTTGATGTGTTGGTCGAGCCAAGTGGGAGGTGGTAACGCCTCCTTAACTTAACCTTTACTCGTGATTCAAATGGCTTGCTTAACACCTTAAATCAAAAAGGAAGGATTATAATTATGCTATTAAGATGTTGATCTGGAGGAGACTTTCATATTAGTTTCCTATGGGCTTAAAATTCATGTATTTTCTTACATTGTGCACTTACTTAGATTTTTTTGGAAACGGGATTTAAATAGAAATCTCAGTTAAAATAAATTAAACTGTCTGGAAATATCGGCACTTTAAATTGACTTGATGTGACTCCATTCCACGAAAAACTAACGACCGGCAAATGGAGAATCACCTGTCGTTGCTGGCAGCCAAATGGGGAGTCCGCGTGCCCTAATCGCATTTAATTAGAAAACGCAAATTATGCCACCGAAAAACTGGCACTAGCAACCGCCAAGTTGGCATTTGGCATGCGGCTGAGTCTTAGCCACAAACTCAGCATTCAGAATCAGTCCGACACGTCGCCGCTCTTGGCCGATTTTAATGAAATCGCAAAGCATATGTGTGAGTGGGTTCAGTGGTTGGTTGGGGCATAAAAGGATAGCTGGATGGCATGCAAGGATGTCAGCCCGGATGCCGGGATGGTCGGTGTCATTCCCACACACTCACCTGAAGTTTTATTTCAGCTGGGGTCAGGCGGGTCGCACCGGCAGTCAAAGCTGACACGCACACGCACATATTTAGGCCAGGTCGACAGGACGAGCAGTGGGAGAAGGATGCCAGCTCTAGGGTGTGGGAGCCACAGCACACCACAGCACACCCCCAAATCCGCCCGACTGTGATAAGAAAGTGTCAACACAAACGTGACAAAGCTACAAATGTTTAATTTTTATGACTGTGGCGGGGCATTTGGGCCCCCGCTCTGCGAGCGGCTCGCGCTGCGGCGCTTCGGCGTGGCGATGGAGCGCGTGCCTCTCCGCTTAACTCAACTTATTTACAGTTGGCAAAGGGTTCGAGGCTCGAGGGCCGGACCACATTTGGTCAAGCTCCGGCTCCGCTTTTTGTGCCGAAAATCACGTTTTTACCGTAAACATGTTGCAGAGTTCGCGGCTGTTTTATCTTCTGGCATAGTTTGCCGGGCGGCCAGTGGGCCATTGGGTCGCGAACGTGTCACATGGCAGAGGAAGGGACTGAGAATCCTAGAGAAGAGTGTGACGACCAGGGAAATGCCCAGTTTACAAATCCTAGAAGGATATTCTGTATATAGAAAATTCAAATTCATGCAACTTTAATCATCTCAATTTCATTGATATTTACTATCCCTCACATAACTTCTGATATATAGAAGTATATCCCTTAGGAATATAACAAAATTCAGCTATTTGGAAAGTATTTTATAAATTGTCCCCTAATATATATACCTCGCCTAGTACCGGGTATAAAAATGGGACTGAAAGCACTAGTAAAATATTTAAATTTAGCTCTGCGCACAAACAAGCTGGCCCGGTTTAAGAACTCGACATTTGTTTGAATTTCCGTGAATTGCCAAGGAGCCGAGCGGACTGGATGAGAAATTTGCTCAACTAAAACTAATTTAGTATAGAGTTTAGGGGTATTTAAGCATTGCTGATCCAAATGTGCTGATGGAATGAATATCTTCCATTCCGTGTTGGCTGCATTTTTCCCCTTGGCTAACTTAATTTCGAAGCAAGTTTTTCGGCTCACAAGCGGCTTTGTTTTTTGGCTAAAATTTTAATGCATGGCAAGCCGTACATACGTATACGTTCTCACACATACAATGGCAGACTACATACATATATTGTAGACATTCGGGCATAATGAATGTGCAGCAACATTTTTGATGGCGCCCGCTGACAACAATAAATTACTTTTGGCTTTAAACGAAAACCATTAGCATAAAACTTGGCAACAGCAACAACGGCGGCCGCAACATGAGTAGGACCAGCGGCAACGGCACCGGCAGCAACATCCTTTTAACGCGGATACTAGGCGTATGCGCAATATTTGTCTGGCTCTAATTTTAGCCAACAATTTGCCAGCACTTACATGATTAAATTGCAGCCTCGATGCTGATGATGGGGCGGATGGATCCGGAACCAGTAGCCGTAATGGTGATGGCTATGGAAATGGTGATGGCGATGCCAGAGCCGGGGCGAAACTTTTCAAATATGCGAGCCTTTTAATTAACTTGCTGGCACTTGTGAAGCCCTGTGTTTTAATATATTGCAGGAATACTCCTTTCGACCTTTTTTTTCCTTCTCTGGTCTTTACTTGCGCCCCAGCATGCTTTTATTAAGCGTTTCATAATTTCATGCAGTAAACTTGCTAATTGCGCCGCCTTGCTTCCTTTTTCCCGAGCACTCGACTTCCACTCCACTGTCGAGCTTCCACACAACTCAGCTCAACGCCCTTCTGCCAAGACTTGAGCCCAAGAAAGCTGCCAAAAAAGTGTGTATAAAATAATAGGAAAACATGGCAAAGGACAGCCGAGTGCAGGGAAGTGGAAGAAAGGCGAGACGGGCCGGAGAGAGAATTAGTTGCCCCAAAGTGTTTTCCGTTTTTAATATTTCCTCCCGACTTGGGGAAAAAGTTGCGAGTATCCCAGCCACTTTGGACACTTGGCCACGGTTGGGTCGTCGCTTGGTCACTTGCCCGGTTGCCCGGTTGCTCGGTTGCCTGGTTGCCCACTGGCTCAGTTGCTCAGTTGCTCACTTGCTCAATTTCCGCTTTTAATTAAATGAACATTTGGCTAAGCCGCCACACAATCCCTGAGCCCGCAACCACCTGATGCCGCAGCATTCGCTGAAATGCACACAAGCCTTGGTCAAATTGCGCGTAAATTGCATGCAGTTAGTTTTAAAATTTAAAATTAATTTTTAGCCCGCATTTCGACCGTTTGAACTGGCCATGCCATGTGTGTGCGCGTTCTTTAATAGCTGTTAATATTTATGAACCAAAAGTTCAAACAGCAAACAGCCGAATAGAGGCAGCCAACTGTTGTCGATATTTAACGATGCATTCGATATGGGAGAGGCGGTGGAAGTGTTTGGGAAACCCGGCTTTTGTGGATGGCAGCCAGAGCTAAACAAACTGTAGACCGCCAGGCGTGAATTGGCTCATAATTATTCAATAAGAGTGTGTTTAAAACTGGCCAGAATGAATTTTATTGAAGAGATTTCAGCTAATAGAATAGAGTTTCTATTTTCTAAAAGCTAAGTGCGGGTAATATTTATTGGGCATTAATAAGCTATGGCCAAACAAGTTCGTTTTAGATTATAAACTCTTTAGATTATAAACTAAAAGCGACTTGCTTAAAATTGAATCTAAAGTAAAACTAAAAAAATCTGTATAATGAAGTATATGTAAAGCCCACAAATAAGGCATATAACAAACACAAAGTCTAATTACGAGGCTATCACTTGCTGGTTCCCTACTTCTCGCCATAGAAGTATACACAATTCAGGATAAAGACGTCCAGTGCTATCAGCAGCTTCAGCAAATTTAACTGCATCAACTGCATTCGAATCACCTCCAGATCTGCAGAACATCGAGTCGTTTATTATAGTCCTTGCAATACCTCGGCCAACTCACCATCCTGTTCCTGTTGCGCCTGCAGGAGTCGATACTGCAGCTCCGGCAGATCGGACGGCCTTTCCAGTGATAAAGCAAAGTTCACACTTCCCTTATAGGGCGCTGGCTGGACGAAGCTCACCCATTGGATCGTCAGAATTAAGGTGGACAGGGACCTACTGAGCAGCAACATCGCCAATTAACGATTGATGAGATCTGAACTCGATATAGACTTTCCTCGTCTACCCAAACTTTTGCGACATTTGCGCAAACACTGGCATAAAGAAAACATCGACAGAGTACAGTGTTTGGGGAGACACTTATATATTTACATTCCCGTTGTTTAAATACAAGCAAAAGCCAGCTGAGGTGCAAACAATGACGGGAATTATCCGACAGAAGGTTAAGCGAAACAATTTCTCATCACGGAGCCAAAGTACTGCTGCTGCTGGTACTACTGGTAGTACTGCTCACTGTATTTACAACTGTAGTTGTTTCCACCGTCGATGCAGTTCCTGGTGTTGTAGTTGGAATCGCCGTAGTCGGCGTTGTTGTGGCCGTTATTATTCTAAGGGATGTGGTGGTTCCGGGAGCCGGCACGGTTGTTGTCTCGCTTACAGCCGAAGGCTGATTCGCAATTGGCTTTATTTGCTGCAGGGCGGGAGCTGGTGTTATTGAAGCCGTCGCTGATGCACTGTGTCCATCATCGTCCTCATCGCCGGCACTGAAACTGCCCATTAGACTGAGAAGCCCCTGTAGAGAGAACACGATTGGGTGATTATGCCAGATTCACAGAAACGAAAAAAAAAAAACCTATGAAACGTTTTAAACCAATATGGTTATTCCCGCGGGAACAAAAGTAATTTCTTATATTGTTTTCCCAAATATTAGCTCATCAAATAAGTAAATATCGTCTGGTCTACCTCTTCAATTAAACACACCTGGCATAGGCTATAGAAAAGTCATTTGACAAAACCGAATACATCTTGTTCAACATACTGCATTTTGTCCACATAGCTCAAGTTTATATGGATGCCAAATTATTTTTGTCTCTTTTTTTTCTGTGTAAAATATTGAAAGCTGTGCTGTTATAAAAAATATATTTTCCCCTCCACTCGGTCTCGTTTTACCTTTTTAAATTGCTGCCATAGACCGTCCATCGAGTCTGTTGCATGTTCGAGTGCCGTGTCCACCTCATCGTAAAATCCCGATGAGGACTCTGCTGATTCCTGGGCTGTTTTGTTGTGACTGCTTGTGTTCGTGTCTGCAGTGAATCCAAAGAATTGCTTTAGTCCGCCCATAAAGTCGTCTTCGTCAGAGCCCCGCTTTCCTGTCGTAGCTTTCGAATCGAAGAAAATGCCACTGACACTGGCCAGGGAGACGGCTAGGCACATCCAGATTAGCAGATTCATGTCGGACACCAGTCAGTTGAGTATTTTATTTCTATCCTCAAGCGGCTAATAGACGCGATCAAATGTCTAACGCGATGCGGATACATTTCTGTTTTGTGGCTGGCTTTCGAGCCGATTGCGAGCTGTGACCATGAATCTAATTGAACTCGACGGCTGTTTAAACACCTCGGAAAGAACTGACACCGTTCGAGGCAGCTGTGTCTGTCTGACTCATGAATGAGCAGTGCCACAATTTAGAGTACACAAAAATCCAAGAACAGCCAGCAAAATTAGCTAATCAAATTGTCAACAAAAATACAGTTGAAAGTCCATAAGGTGAAGTTCTCGATAAACCTTTACTAAAAGAACATTTGAAATTATATTAATAAAGCAATTAATAATACCTTCAAATTTGTACAAAATATTTATCAAGACAATATTATTCAGCATAGTTTGATGTTAAATATAGTTTGTTTTTCTTCAATAAATTCGTGATGTTTGCCTTTACTAACCAAAGCATCTGACTTACCGCATTATGTCATAAAGTAAATCATTTGTTCATATACTTTTCTCCAGCTGATTCGGACATGTAATTTTCCTGTATCTTATCTAGCCGCATACTTGAAAATGTCATCAAAATACTATTATATTATTAGCACAGTTTGATGTCAATGTTGTTTAAATGTCGCTGTCATCAGCACCCAAATATTAAGCAAATAATTGTTATTTTCTAGAAAATTTCCAAAATTCTAAAAGGCGTTACTAGTTTGTCTTTACTAACCGCAGAATCAGCCTTTCGGCAATATGTCATAAAAACACTTCTCCGTATACTACTCTCCGGCAGAGTTGGACATGTAATTGGCCCTAATGTCGCTGTCATCCGCACACGCACACCACTCGCACTCAGCCAGCATTATGGCTTTGATCTGACTCAGACATATGCCCAGGATAATGGTGGCTGCGGCAGATGCACTCCACGCCACAACACCCCAGGACCCAGGAGCTCGAGAAAAGCATTTCAAATGCATTCATGAGCGGTTCCGAAGGAGCGCAGCGAATCGTTTTAAATTACTCACAGCGTTGAGGGTGAATGTGATGACTCAGTCAGTCACTCGGCCAGCCAGGGGGATGACTCAGTGGATAACGCAGACCCGTGCGAGTGAGCTTCAATTAATGTGCTGCATTTGCAGGTGCACGCTCGGTTATCTGCAGCCACCTAATTGTTTATTTATGTGCACTTCCCCTGGCATCTAATTAACTGAGCTGCACGCGGATTACCTGCCATTCCCACCCGTTTATCGCCCGCTTTCAATTGATCAAATTTGCCCAAGGAAATCAAGTGTCAGCCCGGCCAAGACCAAGCAGCAGCGAGGACCTAATAAAAACGAGGATATGGCAGCAGAAACTAGCAGTCTCATGACTTGCCCCCCAGCCTGATCTATGGCACTGCAAGTGTCACATAAATTACAAGCGGAAGCATCAAAATGCTGTCAAATGGACGCGGAGAGGGGGAGAGCTCTCGACTACAGTTGATTCGAGTCGCGTCGAAAAGGATTTTCATTGCCGCATTCTGTGAGCAACTTCCACTTGCAATGCACTGGGGAAAATTTAAGTTTCTTATTTGGACATTTTTAGTAAATAAGGAAATATTTAAAAGGGCATAAAAGATTCTCACAGGAGCGAGCTTAATGCTCGTTTGATTTTCACAAATGAAACATTATCGCTGCAATAACTTTCTCTCTGTGCACCTGCTTGACTTGCTTTGGCTTGACTTGTTCGGGAGCTTGGCGTTTAGTTTTTCGCATTGGCACTTTGTCTTCATCAGAGGCGACGAGCGGTGGCCGCAACAAGCTCATCATAGCCATCGACGGCCGCATCATCGTCATCGTCATTCTCATCGCTGTCGTCAGCGTGCTCCTACATAGCTATAAACATCAATTTAGCAACGAAAATTGGTTTTCAGATAGCTCCACTCACACACATGTACTGCTGCCTCCTCTCCCACTGGAGAAAAATTGTTTTTCGCTTTAAGTGACAAGCTGCAAGAGAGAGCGGAGCGTGGACAACTTTGTCGATGTCTTCGTTGCCCGTTCCCCGTCTTGGTGTTGTATTCCCTTTTATTTATTTGTTTTTCTTATTTTTGGGCTAGTAAATTTCGTCATGTCGAGGCACCCGTGTGGAAAATAATAAACCAAACGGGAAAGACGGCAAGCAGACACACTGCAAAATAAAAGTGTTGCCCACACATCGTGGCAATTATACGACTGTCATTCCAGGACTTTAACTAGCATATTTTAAAAGCTGGCTTTGATTTCGAAGGGCGGTATAAACATACGAGGATATCGATTTCCGGGCTCAGTTCTGCAGCATTTTCGGGTGACAACGCCCTGGCTGGACATGAATTTATCATTGCATAACCCCGGGCACATGAATAAGACATTCGAGTTGTGGCTGCTGGTGTGGCAAATGGAAGGCATATTGATAATGATTAGATTGATTGAAATTTTAATGACAGAGCTGATGGCTCAAGCCGAGAAGGCCAGACAATTGACCGGCAGTGGCAAGAAACTCTGTCAGCTCGACACTCTGTCGTAAAATGCCAAAGAACCTGTCATAAACCACAAGCACGGACACAGACACAGATACCATTCCCCTCGAACGTTGTAAACGAAAGCGTCAAAAGGGAAAATTATTTAAATTTATGCCGCCGAAGGAGCAAAAAAGAAGTAAAAAACGAAGGCGAACGAGTCGAGTGCTGAATGTGTGTCAAATGAAATTCGTTGAAATTTTTATGCAAACCTCAACAAATTGTCATTAAAAGCGGCAACAACACACACACACACAGAGACTCACAGACGGGACTTAGCCATAAACAGAGCCGCCATTCGCTGCCGGCCATATTTATGATGTGAACGACAAGACAAAATGGACTTCCGGCCGGCGAAAAGAGCTGGCCGTGGGGAGAGACGGCTCTTTGCATTTTAATAGACTGACCCAAACGCTTTTGGAGCCACATGCAGAACGCGAAAATACAAACGCTTTCACACACACGTGTGTGCATATTAGCCAGGGCGGGGCATTTGCAATGCAAATTGGCGAAAGTTTAAAAAATTTATGCGGCTTTAATGGCACCTGGCGACTGCAGACCGGACCCGGTTCAAAAACCGGCCACCACCAACAGCAAGACTATTCCAGGAAATTATATACTAAATAGCAGAATTATTTTTTTTGGCATTTGCACTGCTCTTTTCTCTCCTCCTGCTGCTGCTGCCGTTTTTGTCGACTACATTAAATGCAAATTTATGCCTATTTGCTGCAAGAAACTGTAACGGAACCTTGCTGCTGCTAACTGCTTGTTAAACTCGCATAAATTTCGCTGGCGGCTTCCCATTTGGCCTGACATTAAAAGGATATCACCTAGTGGTGGCCCAGGTTCAACTCGCTATATGTATGGGAAACTCACAAAACGTACATAAAAGCGATAGTAAAAAGGAAATATATTTCCAAAAATCTGTGCTTGCTCTGACGTTTCCCAAATCCCAGTCAATTTTAGCCATTGAAAGCGCTTTAAAATGTAATAAATAAATCCATAGTATACAGAAAATGTTAAGAAAAAAATAAACAATATTAAAAGAAATGTATAAGAGTACACCTCAGTTGATTCTTACCATCACTGGACCATTGAGTGCTTCATCTGTAACACGGACGGGTTTAGAAGGGGTAAATCGAGGGATTGGCAATGGCGAAACTATGGCAAACTATCGCCACTTGCATTGTGCATTCGAGCAATGCTGGCAACTTATTGTTGTTATCGCTCTTTGCACTTCTTTTGACTTCTTTGGCTGCCACTTGGCAGTCGAAACTCTTTGCAACTTGGCTAAGTAAAATTTATGTGCATTTCTTGTGTCTCTCCAGTGTGAAATGTGCCAAGAAGCGTTTGGTTTTGTCTCCGATTTTTTGTCCCCAATAGGCGTAGCAGCAGAGGCATTGGAAAAACGTTAGCTCCAAATAATTAGCCATTAACAATTGGCCTGGCCCGAACGGAGGAACGAACGACTTTTGAGCGGTGCCTTATGTTGCCAATTTCTTTTCGGGGCCTGTTTGCAAAAGTTTCATGCTTTATTGTGCCCCCGTTTTATCCCTTTTTATCCCTTCTTGTCCCGCGCCAGCAAATTGCTGTCTTGGTGTTGCAACTTTTAGCCTGACGCGGAGCTCAATAAAACGATTTATGCCGCCGCTTGCCGCTTACCCCTTTCCTGGGGGCCTCGCAAACTTTGTGAACTTTTGCCAACATTTGTTTTGTCTATTGCCTTGGATTCTGTGGCATTTCTGGCAGCCCCGGACTTCGGCCACTTGCCTTAAGCCCAACGGCAACTTATTAGTGCAGTTTATTCACCGACTTGAGAAGCTGCGTGCGGTTTGTCTTGCCCTGCACACATAAATCTCGGCGCGGCAACTTTCGGCTCCGAACGGGCACGGCTAGCAAATAAACGCCCGGAGGTCATAAATCAGTGGGGCGCCACTGGCCCAGCTGCAACATGGCCGACATGACGTGCAACATGCACCGCATAAAAAACTGCATTCTGATGGGCCATAAGTTGAAGGCGGCATCCCGACCAAGATCGAAGCTGCCTCCTTGGGCGGAGCTAATGCAAATTCAGCTGCAGCGACACAGCAGCTGCAAATGGTGCCCAAATTGCCTGGGAAGCAGATGCCAACCTGACTTGGCATTCATGGAGCTGGATTTCCGAACGCCCCTGCATAATTTATCATATATTTGTGCTCATTACGGAGACGGATATGAATACTTAAAGGCTGCACAAAAATGTCATTGCTAATTGAGACAAACTTCTTTGCTCAGGGGGAAAACCGCTTCAATTTTTAATTTTTTCACAAGCAAAACTATATTTTTAAATGGTAAGTTCAACGAATAAGAGTATGGTTTTCCTTCTTTCCTTAAAATAAATATCCTTGGCCACAAAAGGTAATATGTTTCATTTCCAATTTAAAGTTTATTTCTAAACTATATATTGTAGAAACAAAATAAATGCATGTAAGCCCTTTTCAAGCTTCGGAATAACATGGCATTCGCTTACCAAAAGTTTATCCAAATGAAAGCACATCAACCAGCACACATTTGAGGCTTTGAAAATTTGAGAAACTACCTGGGATTATATTCTGTGGGCTACCTCCTGCTACATGTCCAACAATGGACGTTCGATCTGTGGCAACTGCCACACTTTGGGTGAATGGTTAAACTGCAACTCCCGTCACGTGTGACAAAAATCGAGAAATGTTGCCATCGACAGACGCAATTTTGGCCAACAATTGTAATTGGTTTAGGAGCTGCAGTGCCAGCAAGTTCGAACCATTCGTTAATTAACATGTTCGTGGCTTTGACTGGACGTTGCTGTTACTATTTGAGTGTCAGCTCAGGTTGCCAAGAGTGGACCTTGTATACAAAATAACCGATTACCGCTGTGCTTTGTTATTTTACTACAAAGAGAGGCCACACTGCGTATGAGTGATTAACAAAAGTGACCTCGTAGGGTCATAAAACCTATAAACAAACAAAGAATACATTCGTCAAAAGTCACCAAGAGAACAAACCAAAAATCCGTAATTAAGAGATGTTCCCCTGAGCTTACACAAATGCTTCTCCGGGGAGCCGTGTAACCAGGTCCACCCCGCTGTCCACCTTCTATGCAAAACTCTCACTATTAGGCGAAGCATTTTGCGCGCGCAATGAACTCGTCGCCAGCGTGGACTTAATCAAATTTCGCAGCACAAAATAGCTATAAGCATCAGCCCGTTTGCAGCGTTTCCGGCACGTTTTTTTTTCTTTTTGGCGAAAAGAATCTTAGCATACTTTGGAGCGCGCTTTATTTGGCTGCCCGCGGGGCGGGTGGCGGCAAGTGACACACTTATTTAGTAGCTGGCCTCGGAGCTCACGTCAAGCGGCGAGAGCAGCTCCATGACCAGCTCTCCGTGGCGATGGCGATGGCAATCCCTTCTGGGCCCCCCGTTCCTTCTCCTCTTTGTGCGCCGGGCTTGTTGCACGCTTTACGCTCGCAATGGCACGCGGCGCATAAATCAATGGCAACGATCTTTACGTGCTGCCTCAAAGTTCCTCGTTCAACATCCGCCACATCTAGTGCACTCGAAAAATAATGCAGATTGGTCTAGATTTAGCGTGATATTAAAGCACTCTAAAGGGCTCTGCTGCGAAATATTTTTGTAAGTGTACGAGACCCCATCTCATCCTGTTTGTGCCACCAACACTCACGCGCCTTGCAATCTTTATTGCACATTGCGGCTTCCGGTCGGCGGATGTGGATGCGGATGTGTTTGCGAGAGCGTGTGCTAGTGTTTGTGTTGGTGCCTCATTTTAGTTGAGAATGCGGCATTAAAATGCATTTGGCTTTCAATTTACTCGCACCCGCGTAATATTTTCATTAAGTGTTTTCCTTTTTAGTCATTTCGCCCACGTTCTCGCCGCTTCCAGCTCCCAGCTCCCTGCTCACAGCTCGCCCGCCCACTTAAGTACTCTAAATTGTTAATGAAATGTTAAATGGCTCCGAGTGGCCGAGCAAAGGAAAACACAATTCGACGCCTGCTGATTGACCGTAATGAGCCAGTTACGCAACAATATACATTAATAAGTAATTAATAATGGTCCCTGTGGGACACTGGGCCAGGTGTTTGCCACATGTGGCATTAATTGCCCAGGACGAGGTCAAGGGTCAGGGAAACCCAAAGCCAGGGCTCAATTAACAGACGAGAAACAATCACAGCATTCGGCCTAATTAGGCCTACATGAAGATGGCATCTAATCTGGCTTACGTAGGCCCATTTCCTGTGAATTTTCTCCCCAAAATTGAGCCGAAAATGCCATGCAAACAAATTCATTAATTTTAACAGAAAGAAACAACAGCAAATTGATGAGTGGACACAAAAACAAATGCGTTTTAAGTGCATGAATGCGAATTCGTAAGACCCGGCAGATGAAAAAAGCCAACAGCAGCAACTGGATTGGAACGTACAGATAGACAGCTGTTGATAACGCCCAGAGACCGAACCAGTCCCCTCCAATCCGGGCTCAAACCGAACAGAACTCGCAGACACAAACATGTGTAGGATTGCCAAATCCTCTGACTCAAACTCACCCCGGAATATATCCTCCCCCATGCTCCTCCTTCCCCGCCCGACAGCAAATGCGCTTGTCCCTGCTGATCCCTTTAGCTGTTGAATTGCAAATTGTTTGTATCTGGCGTCAACAATTTGTTTTTTGTTCCAGCTGGTAAGAGCCTTATGCCGGAGTAATGGCAACTATATGATATAGTTTGCCCAGCCAGATTAAATAATGCAACAGTGCAGAGAGAGCCTGTAATGGAAAGCTTTTCCCTTGGGAAAACCAACTTGGCAATGATCCCCAACGATGAGCTCCTTTTAGGTTATGGTTAAAATACATTTTTGGCTTATCAGAGCAGGGATAGTACATCAACAAGGCTTCTACAGACCTACATATAAAGATAGTAAAGCAATTCAAACAATTTTCTTGTGTATTATTTAGGCAAGAGTATTCGATGATCACTGCGATCAAGTGATATTATTTTCCTGGAATTTCGCCTGCTCTTTTTTGCTCTTCGCTGACAAAATGTCCACCCATCTGTCACGGCAGCCAGCAACAACTTTCAGCCAGCGGGCAGGCATCAGCAACAAGCATTCAAAAACTTAATTTTTTTCCATAGCCCACATGCAGCAATTTGTAGAATTTTTAACTGCAGTTTTTGTATTTTGTTTTTACGCTTTGTTTGTAGGTTGTCAAATGCGTTTCTTCGCCTTGTTTTACAATTTTTGCAAGAAACCATTTTGAATGCGCGGCAAAATGGTGAATGGTAACTGGTAAATGGCAAATGAGCAAGTGCATTGTCAGTGGGAATTATTAAATTGCAGGGGAACACAGCGGGCGGGGACAAGCGGGGGTGTTAAAAAAGAGCAAGTGCCGCTTAATGGTCTGGCCATGTCGTTTAATTTTTTTCTCCATTCTTTATTTGCTGTTGCCGGCGCTTTGGCCGCATTGCTGGTGCATTGTGCGCTAAATACTTTGACGTCTTTTTACATTATGCTCTCTCTTTTTTGCATTAAATTTGCTGTAGTTGTTTTTTTATTTTATTTCGCCCGCAAGCATTCGAGCCATTTGCATTTACATATGCGCATTACTTGCCGGGCATTGTATTTAATTAAAATTTGTTGTATTTCTAGAATTGCCGGGAAATGCGGCCATAAAGCAGCCCTATGACAGCAGCAAGGACAGACCTGATTTAAGGCCGTAAACACAGAGAAATGCTCAGAAAACGAAAAACATTTAGAGAAAATCTTGATTACTTTGGGATTTAATTTTATATATTTTTAAAAATGCTTAAAATATATAGTAAAATAAATTAAATAGGTACTAAAGCAAAATAATAAATCGTTTCGTAAATAAAGAAGGCATTTCTGCCCCACATTATTTTAGCTACATTTTAATTAGTTGAGGGTTTATTTTTATATGTATTTTAGTTTAGTTACAGTTTTCCTTTAACCTAATTTAGGGATTTATTTTAAGACAGGTTTTCTTGATTTTGATTGGTTTGATTATGGTACCTTGTTCTGCCTTGGAAAGAACTTTAAAATCAACACAGCGACAGCATTTCCATTAGGTTTATGGTTAGACCTTATATAATTTTGCTTAAAAAAGTATTTCTACAGTGTAGATGTTTCATTTACAGCATTCGATTTGCGAGTGCGTGAGTGCGGGCTGCGCATGGTAAATAATGAATGCCCAAAAATGCAGTAATTTATCGGTATGTTTATCTGCTACTCATTACTAGGCAGCAGCAACACAGCAGCAGCAGCAGCAGCAGCAAAATCTGCATAAATATCAAATGTAGCGCATAAGTGAGTATAGTGTAACGTTCCGGGGACAGGGCAAAAAGCGTTGCCAGTGGCGATAAGCAAAATTCAGTTTTGTTAATGGCACTGAACCAATTCAATTTGGAGCAGGACCGGGGCCAGTGCCAGGACGTTCATCAATTTTGTTTGGCAAATGCAAATAGTGAAATGATAGGCAAATATTTATTGGGCCCCGCATAATGAGTGAGAAATCTTGTTTTGGCAACCAAGTCAGGTATCGGGCCGAGGGCAGGAAGCCAGCCAGATCCAATGAGGCCGGGGAATGACTTCATTCCGTGCATTTTGCATGCAAAGCAGCGTCCTCAAAAGCATTAAACTAATGCGCCGAAAAGTAGACTATTAAAAATGTAAAGTCAACTTTATTAGTCCAAAGGAAAATTGTGTCATTTGTGTATGTATGCATGTATGTGAGTCCTCTTCTGTTTATGTGTTAAAGTTCAGCTTTCAGTCCAGAGATGTTGGGTTTTTTGATTAAATGGAAAAAGGGGTGTAAACATAAAGACAGTTTATTTGGCCAGTACGTATTTTTGCTTATTTAACATTTTCTATTTAAACGTTCAACTTTCATTTTAAGTCAATAATATAAAGACGTCTTATTGAAAATCTAAGAGCCTTTTTTCACAGGCGGTACAGATAAACTATGCGTATTTATACATTTTATAATATTTCTTTTTAATTTTCTTTTATACATTTATTTGTATTGCTCTTTTCTAGTTAAACATTTTGATTTTTCTCTGTGAATTTGCAGGTTTGCTTAAGTCTTAAAAGGAAAATCGTTTCTTATCTTTGGTAAATTGAATATCCCCAAAAGATTCCCTTTTACGGCCGCCTGTGGCAAAGGCCTGGCAATTGCAAACAGAGTTACACAAACACACTGGCAAACTAACACATTAGGCGGCGTTTCCTTTTGCCAAAGTTGGTTGACTTCGTTTTTGGGACTGCCATTGCCGCTGCCGCTGCCGCTGCCACTGCTTACTGCCTTCGCCATCAACAACAAGCAAATAAACTGACAGACACTCGTTTCCGTTTTCAAACAAAACAGACGCCATATTTAAAATTCCAAACGGGCACCCCGGCAACAACAAACAGCAATACAAGCAGGCAAACAAATGGAATAACAGAAAATTGCCGTTTGCTAAAAACTTTTGCTTTGCTTTTTGAAGTTATTTTTCCCCCATCCGCCATCCCGGGATCCTGGAGCCTGGATCCGGGACTCTAGAAGCCAGAGCTGCTGCCAAAACAAAGAATTCAATTTAGTGGGCCGTGCGTTGATGCGGACAGGTTCATTGAACGGGGATTCCCTCGAATGCGCATAAATTTGACGCTTCCCATGACTTGGACTAATTGTGGAATTATGCCAAGAGGAGATGAGATTTGGCGGGAATGCGTGTGCAAACGCGAATGCGTATGCGGGGATGCTCGTAGAATTTTGAGCGAAAAATCAAGAAAGGCGACCCGCCAGAACGCCATTTCGGTTTGTTTTGGCATTTATCATACTCGCAGCAATTCGGGGCTGAAACTTGCTGACCGGCGGCCGTGACTTCCGTGCACCAGAAATGAAATGAAAGATTTATTCCAGATTCGCATGACGAGATAGTGTTGTGGCAACAGCCATGGCACAAAAGACACGTAGGCCAATAAAAATGCCATCGTCCACGGCTAGGCTCTACAGCTGAAGTTGTGTATATTAAAATGATTTGTGTGGCCAAATTGCCGTTCGGACGGTGCACTAATTTCATGAGAAATGCATGGAAAAACAATCAATAAAAGATAAGCAACGGCTTTGTATGACTGCGGACAGAGTTTCAAAGAAAAATGCTCGTGAAAACTACATATTTATAAGTATTTTATAGTAAAGCAAGGGATTTGTGAAATTCAACTCTTAAAAAAAGCTTATTCAATTTCATTCATATTTAAAGCATACTTCAATTAAGGTTTTTATATTATAAAAGTTTAGTTAAACAAAAGGGAGAGTTTTTCGTCGGTTTTCAGCTGCAAGCCCTAGGCTTTTTTTTTTTAACCCTTTCACCAGAGCATTAGAAAAATCTATAAAATCGCTGGGCCCGTCAGGACGCCACCCATACATGCCAATAAAATATTTTATCAAACGTACGTGCTGCTATTAGTCTCCCCCGGCAACTCCACCCCGTCGCCGTCACACGCACGCATATCAAATGACGGCGTTGATGTGTTGAAAGCCCAGACGGGAGAGTTGAGATCGAGTGAATGAATGTGCGGGCGGTCAACCCTTTTTTACGGCTGGTCAGTGGAGCACTCTCCGGCATCCGGTGCTCCGGGCGGGTCTCCGCTGCTCCGGTTCTGCTTCTGGTCCTGGTGCGGGTGCTGGTCTCTGATTATGCGTCGTGCGGCCATAAATTTATATTGAAAGACGTGCGCTGTTAATCAAATTAAAGTGTTTGATTAAATTTTAAAACTCCCAATCGCACCACTGCTGCAGCAGCAGCAGTAAAAATGTAAAATAAATATAAAAAATGAGAATGAAAATTAATTTAAGAACACGTGGCGTATGCGCAACATTCCAGTTATGAATTATACGCAAGATTATTAATTAAATTTTGTGGTTCTGTGTTAGAGATGGGGAAGTCAGTGGCTTGTGGGTAATGTTATTACATTACTAAAAAAGTAAAATAACGCACAAAACCTAAGTTTTTAAAACATTTTTAATTGTAATAAGAATTATTATTAAATGTTTTAATTCTAATTTTATTAGAAGTAAAAAATATATATTTAATTCATTTAGTAAAAATACTTTTATTCCAAGAAGAATGGAGAAGACATCTCAAAATCCTCTTATATTATCTGATCCTTATAGTTGGCAAGAAAGCTTCAACGTCCTTATGTAAGTTTTCTGTTTAATTCAGCAATAAATTACTTACTATGAACGTTCGAGCCCAGCAGCCTTAACTCTCCCGATTATTACAGTAGTAATAAATGAACAGAACTAAATTTAATTTGGGAACACGTGGCGTATGCGCGATGTTATATTTATGATTTTATTTATGATTTTAGCGCCAAAACGGTTAATTAAAGGCTACTGTTTTGTGGTGGGCGGATGGTTTTGGGTGCTTATATTTGGTGGGAGTGGCACAAAAAGGTCACGCGTTTAACCGGGCTAAAGAGAATTTCGAAAACGTGTCGCAAAGTACACAGTTATTTGAAGACTAGCCTGGCTCAAGTGCTGCACACTTTAAAGCGCTTAACGGGCCAACTGAAGTTAAATAACAATTTCACTGCTCATTAACCCTAATTTGTATGTAAATTTTTCGGGGTGCCCCAGTTGGCCCTTTTTCCCCCAAAATCCCCTTCCCCGGGGATGCAGCGGAACTCGCAGAAGCGGCGCCTTTAAAAGGCCAACGCCATTTTGTGTGTTTTAAGTAACGCACATGACACGGTGTGGCATGGGAGGGGACGGACTGAGATGGAAGTTACTAACGGAAACGGTCGTCGAGGGAGGAGGCAGAGGCAATGGCCGTAGCCATTATGAAGCATTCGCTGCCTTCTTCAAGTTGCAAATAGTGCGGGGCGCATGCAAAGTGCAGGAACAGGGGATGGGAGATCGCAGGCACAAAGAGATAGCTACGAAAAGATGAAAAAAAGCGAGGGGATTGTGTGTCTGCTGCCCTCATTCTCGCCTTTTCGCCTTGGAAGCGGACCCATCTTCCATTAATTCTTCCGCCGCCATGCGAACAATAGGCCGTGCAACCACGGTTGCCAATTTCTGTGGCTCCTGCCAAAACTGCTACATTTTCCTCAGTTGTTTTTTTTTTTTAGTCTTTTTCGGTGTACTTTGCACATCTCAATTCTTCGTAATTACTGGACAGCTTCAGCTTTAACAGTTGCGCGAAAGTTTCCCTTCATGACACACAATTTTCCACTTTAACAACTTAAAAGTTGTTGATTAGTGCTCAGTCAGCTTGGTTGTGTAAAGTTAATTACTTAAAAACCTTAACTATTTATAACTTAAAAGCCTTTTTTTCGAATTAAAATAGGTTTTGTTTTTTAAAATGATTTTAGCTAAAGATAAGAATAGGATAACAATTTCTTTAATACAAAGCATAATACTCAAGTAAAAACGCCTGGAAATTATCACGAACCAACAACCAAGAATCCCAATGACCTGCAGGCCAGAAAGCGGACTTTCGCCAGTCATTATCCACCAGGCGGCAACAATGGCAAGAAGGCAGCCCGAAGTGCATTAAACAAAAGTGAGTGCCAGGCCATGGGCACGGAAAATCGCGAAAAATCGCCAACTCCCACTCCAAGCCCCACTCCAACTCGCACTCGCTGTGGCACTTGCAGGCGAAGAGTGGCGAGCGACAGTCGAGGCAAACAAGAAATGACGGCAATGCAGCCTTGTGCCATGCAAATTCAATAAATTAAGGCAACGACCATTAATTATATTTTAAATTGCAATGTCCACACGCACACTCGAGGCCGTGGGAAAGTTTTTGCTTTTCAAAAAAAAAAAAAGTTCCACTTGTTCAGCGGGCAAATTGTCGCAGTTTATCTTCTCCGCACGCATCGCAGCGAATGCCACGCCCCTTCGGCCCCCATTCGTGTTGCCAATGAAAGTGCAGCAACAAATAAACCACTTTGGCCATTCCCTGGCATAAAAGATAAATAAATGCAGAAAAGAAAGGCAACGAGGGGAATAAAGGCGAAAACAATGGAACTCCAGATGCAACTCAAACTGCCTTCTGGGTCCACTCTGGATCCCATGGTCCTCTGGTCCTTCCTCCTGCTCCTTTTCCCCTTTCCTTGGCATTCCAGCACCGCTGACCATTATTATCGCCTGGCGTAAACAATGCCCGAGACGGCCCCGTTGACACTGGCAGCATGTCATTAAGGACAACGTCAGTAGCCGACCGCTGACGTGTTAACTGCAGTGCGTCCAACTTTTAATTGGTTTTAAGTCACAAGTTAATTTCCATAAAGCGCCGGGAAATGCTGAAAAAAACCCCTCGCAAAAGAGCTCAGAAAGAGAGACGATAACAAATTGTAAATACTAACTAAAGTTCTTGAGCAGAGTTGAGAAAAGAGGTCTTTATTAGGCAAGTTCTTCGCTTTTATTATTTTAGAACTACTATTATTTTTTGGGCTTGCCCCGCTTGCCGCGCTTCGGCTTCTTCTTGAAGGGACCCAGACCTCGTCGCACCATGGTGCCGCGCCACCAGGCCTGCAACCTAACGGCGCACTCGATGCGATGAACCTGGAGATCGTGCAGACGCTGCTCCTCCGCCTTCTGGGCGCGGTACTCCTGCACAAAGATCATCCGTTCCTCGTAGATCTCCCGATGCCTTTCCAACTGCTTCTTCTGTTCAAGGATGCGCAGCTCCCAGGACTCGGCCTCCCGATCCACCCGCCGCATCTCGCTGACATACCGATCCTGCCACTCCACGATCCTGCGGTGCAGATCCACGATTTCTTGCTGGCGAAAGGAGCGCAGCTCAGTGCTCACGCGCTCTTCGCGGGCCAATTTCTGCTTGATGTCCAGAATATCCCGCAAATAGGCCCGTTCAGCATTCTCACCCCAAATAGTTCCTTGAGCCAGACGCCCCTCCTCCCAGCGTTGGACGAGACTGTACTCCAGGTCGTTGACCCGCGAGACGCAGCGCAGCTTGTACTTGGTCTCGGCGATGCGATCCTCCAGATCCAGCAACTTGTCCTTGGTCACCCGCTTTTCGGTCTCTAGATCCTCCTTGAGTTTCTTCAGCTCGTCCTTGGATTCCTGCAGCTGCTGGGCCGCTTGGGAGACTTCGCTCTTGTTGCCGCCCAAGGCAGCTATAGCCTGCTTAAGCTTTTGCAGGCTCCTATCCTCCTCTGGCGGCGACTCCTGCGATTCGATTTGTGGTTGCGGCGCATCAAGATCTTCACCCTCAAAAAATGTAGATTTTTCCACATCAATCGGTTGCTTTTCTAGGACATTAAACTCCAGAATTTCATAAGACTTTGGTGACTTTGGTTCATCAGAATCATCTTTACCTTGTTCAAAGTCCGGCTTTACAGTTTTCTGTTGTATTTCAATCCTTTGAATTCCCACATCATTCAGGGCAATTTCTTCCTTTCCTGTTGCCAGCTCCTTTTCGTCCTCCGAAATAATCTTCTTCTCTTTTAATTCCTCGTCATCCATGGCCACCTCATAGATCGCTCGCAGGGCATCCATATCGCGCTCGAATTTCAGGGCGTCCAGCACATCCTCGTCTAGCTGATCGGCATCATCCTCCGTCTCCCCCAGCAGCGACTCCAGTCGTGGAAGAACCTTTCCGGTTATCAGGATGCGGTCCGGCTTCTCCTGGTCCCCCAGCGACGAGCTGCGTCGTCGCCGGAGGGAGGCGGGCAGCGAGAGCGGTTTACGGGCATTTAGGCGCTGCGAACGCTGCTGCAGGACCAACTGATTAAGTGTGTTTTTGTAGACGGTCAGCAGCAGGATGCGTCGCAGCTCCAGCAATTGCTCCTCGGTGTGTGCTTCTGTCATTGCAGCCAATCCCAAAATGCGTTGCCCGGAGACAATGGACTCGAGGGTCTCAGAGTTCACCCAAGTAACTGTTGCTAGGTGCCGGAGTTTATCAATGTTTGGCTTTCGGCTTGAACCCGGATTTCCCCCCATGCTCTCTTTCAGTTTTCCCTTTGGCCGTGTGACTCATGTACGCCCTGGAAAATGCCTGGGTTTCCAGCAGGACCCGGCTTGCATATTTCATTGCTGTCATCGTCCTCGTGGCTTACGTGCAAAAATGCCCAACTGACTGCGTCCCCTTATTGCTGCACAGCAATCGTTGAATTTATTTGCCAGGCTCTCTCGCTCTGTGGCTCCTGGTCCTTCTCCTTTGTCCTTCTGTAGCTCTCCGTGTATCCTTGGGGTTCGTTCACTCCTTGGGCATGCAAGTATGTGTCTTCGCCCGGGGCGCTGGCTTATGTGTTTAACCCAATAAATGCCGCGCTGATTGCAAGTTAAATTATTGGCACGGAGGACTTCAGACCCGCATTACAATTAAATTATCGCATTAACCGCAAAACCTGCACGCCGTTTGCTCTTGCGACTCCGTTCTCGGCCATTTTCCCAGCATGCCCGCAGCGACAGTGTTTAAAAATAAAACAAGTACATAGACCTCTTTGAGCTCAATCGAAATGGGGATAGACTGAAAGATACCCTATGTTATTAATGTTAATTTTTACCTTAGTAACTACATATAAACAAAAATTAAAGAAGGGATTTTAAAGCTAAATGTGCATTAACTAAAATATTTTATTGTATAGCAAAAGTGTTTTAAATTAAAAAATACAAATAAGTATAAATTGAAAGTCATTAAATCACTTTAATGAAGTTATCAAGAGGTTAAGAATATTTAAATTTTAAAGTAAGAGCAATCATAGTGGTTATTTAAGGCATTTATTGTGAATTCTTTTCTATATAAAAGTTTAAAGAAATTATTTTTATTTCTAACCTGCTGTGTGGGCCTAATACAATCCCCCTTTATGCTGGATACCCTGTTAAAGGCCAAATAACCCCGATTTCAGGGCGAGGGTAATAGAGCGCTTTAAAGGCAAACCGCCGAAAGTGGTCAATGCACCGGCAGTGTCTGCGACCAACGGCGGCCGTTGTGAGAAATGTGAGAAATGGCTGGGCGGACATTAATTTAATGCCCGCCACTGTCTCGCACACTAACACACAGGCACACACGCACGCACGCTGAGATAGAGACAGAGAGATGGCCCATGTGGCGCTTCTGCTTTCGGCTGCCATTATTTTTAATAGACTCGAAAGAAAAAGTTTTCAGTTTTCTACTTCATTGACTGCAAATCGGCAAAAGAAACAGCTCTCGGGTCGCGCATTGCCGCCATACCCCTCCCGACTGTCCTTCAAGGATGCCAGGATAAAAAGCCAAAATTAAGTGCCCCGAAAAGCACGCTGTGCAGCGCCTGATAAGCACCCTCCGCCACACTCCCTTACACACCAGCGGAACGAGGCAACTGCAGCGTAAAGTCAAACACATAAATCGCCACGAGAAAATTTGCCAGCAAAAAATTTCAATTTCCATTTAGGTCCGTCGTCGTCCCCCTCCCGCATTTTCCAATGCAAATGTTCGATTATGACAAACTCACCACGGAGACACCATCCCTGGGCGCCGCACACTCACCCAATATCTCTAATCCGAGATACGATTTGGGTGCCAGGACATGCCAAGTTGTTGGCCCTGCTATTAATAGCGCCAAGGCCTGCCGCAAATTGTTCCGGCTAAAATAATAAATATGTAAATATTGGACCGCAACCTGTCCTCGCCACAGCGCCAGTCATCCGAGTAGATACAAAATCAATCCGCAAATTGTCAAAGTTTGCATGTTAGAGGTATTTTACCAAAACAGCTGAACTACGATACACAGTAAAGGTAAGGCTATTTTGGGCATAACATTTAGGTAAATACAATCTAAACAAAAGTGCACAGTAAATAGATTACCCATTGGAAAGCCTGCGTTTATTTTAATTGGCATTGAAAAGTATTTCAGTCTGCCTATAAATAAAGAATAATATATATAATATAAATAATGTACAAAATATTGAATATATATTAAAGTAGGCAGCTGAATTCATACCCTTTTCTTTAAAGTGTTTATTATTTTAGGAGTTATCTATAATGATTACTTTAAGGAGATATATTGCAAATATTATGCTGATTTGCATACCTTTGTATTAGTTTACCTTTGCTTATTATTTTATAATACTGCAATTGCTGGTTTCAGCTTTATTTTCTCTATAAAAAAAGAGTATCCCAAAGTCTCAACTCAAAACAAAAGCTTCTTTATAACGACACATTTTCCTCTTTAAATATGCCCTTTCAGTATTTTTGGCCACTGCTTAAGGAATGCAGCGAGGGTTGGTTGCGTAAATTGCTAGCGACAAGGCGAAATTGTCCGTGGTCCTGGTCGCTTGGCAACAAGTTCACTATGTCCCTTGTCATAGGTCAGTGAGCACCGCAAGAGGGGGTTTCTTTTCCTCTATCTTTGGTAATTAAATAATACTTTTTTTATTATACAACTCATTCTTTTTTATATTCACACTAAATAAAATAAGTAAGTTTTTAAGGCTTTACTATATGAACCCTCTTGAACTGCGCTCCTGATCTTGCCTTGCAAACTCGTACCCGTTGACCCATCCTCTGTGCCCGGAAACGAGGAACCGCGGAGATAACCTGCCGCACTTATGACAGTCCCCCGTCGGTGCCTGCTCCCGGCTCGTTTGTTATCCCGTCCATGTAAATAACCAAAAATTTTATATTGCGGCCCGCAACCACGACACCGTGACAGCGCCGGCGAACACAGATGCCACACGGAGAAGCCGGGCGAGGACGAGCAGAGCAAAAGCCAAAGCCAAAGCCAGGAGCCAAGTCAAGCAGGACACGGAGCCGCTGTGGCTTCGGTGGCAGGAACAGGAGAGTGGTCACTGCTGGCGCTGAGAGCGCTGATGATGGCAGGCAGGACACAGGAGGCAGAGGACATGCAGGACACCGTCACCGTCACCGTCCATGTGGTGAGCGTGTGAATATGTCAGCGTGCCCAGAGCGAGTGTGTTGTTGTCTGCGGCCGGGGGAGTGATAGACGCCACTACCATTAATTCACATTCAGGTGCCGCACGCTTGGCCAAGCACATTGGGTAGCGTCTGCACTGGGAGAAATGCCTATTACTCTGTAAAATTAATAACAAATTAAATTAGCTAAAATTAACAAAAAATATGTTTGTTTAAAGACAAATATTAAAACATCTGGAATAATATAAAATCCAAAAAAGTAGTCTACTTATATTCTCTCAGTGTATGCCCTGGTGCGAGTGTGCGAAAACAACATGTGTTTACACTCATCCGAACAGAAATGGAAAGAAGCTGGGCCCACTCGTGCAGCCAAATCCCGTGCAATGCATTATAAATGGCCCGCCCGGGTCCGAATCCGGTTCCGAGCTCGAGCTCAAGTCCGAGCCCAGGTCCGGTGACCCCAAACGACTCTACACGTTTTTTGGCCGGGGCCAAGAACAGAGCGGAACAGAAAGAAGTGACCCACTTGCCGGGCGTGTAATTAGTATACCACAGGCCCCTGGTCTGGAATGTAAAATTCATGGGGCGAAAAATCGAAAGTTAGTTTGTTGCCGCCGCTCAATGCGTGGCACGTTGGGAAAGCCAACGAGCAAAATCGATGGGAACGAAGTGTCCCTGGGCAATGCCAAGCAACCACCAAAATAAATACGCAAGGAGCCCAGCCAAGAAGGCGGGCAGCCATGACAACGCGACTCAACAAACAAATGCCAGCCACCACCCGTACAAACACGTATTTAATGCGGCCATTCAAATAAAGTTGCCTCAAAAATAGAACACACTGTCGCATTAATATCCCCGTGCCCGTGGCAAGCTAACTGTGTCAATAGCGGAGTGCATATGGCCAGTTGAGTCGGAGCCGCCAACTGGTACAGTTCGCAGTGGATCGAATCGGATCGGTTCGCACCGGAAGGATACCATAGCCCAGCGCCAGCCCATAAGTCATGTTTCCTCAGGCCGAGCTGGAGAACTACAAGCTGCAGGTGGAGCTGCTCCAGGAGAAGCTGCAGCGTAGGTGAGAGGAATGAAAATCGAACACCCTTCAATCCGTAAAAAATTATGTAAAAATAGTTGCTGGGGCTATCCATATAGTAATTTCCATCGACCAACAAAAGTTATTTATAGAAAATAGTAAAAACCAGGTTAATTGTTTGCTCTCAGGGCTTTTATTTACCAATAATCTTGTAAATACAACAATGGTTTGACCCTTTGAAAGCCGCCTTCGGTGTACTTTTCGGTTTTTGAATATCATACAACGTAAACTTTGATGCCTCGTTTGCTTTCGTAGATGAATAATTCCGAATTCCCTGCAGTCATGTCCATTGATTTGGGTGAGTCAGCTTTTCTCAAGCCTTTCGTGTGCAGTTCCAGCAGCTAAAAAGTCATGTTTGAGCCCTTTGTCTCTGTAGTTTGCTTGGTTTACAGTTTGATTTCTGATTTCCTTTGCGCAGCGAGGATAATCGCCAGCAGCTGGAGCACAAGTTGGATAAGGTCCTGCAGAAGCGCAGCGAGCTGTAAGTAGCTTTTTGCCCTTTTCCGTTGTGGCTCCAGAAAGGTAAACCAGATGCGTGTTTGCTTTGCAGCGACAAGTCGGTGCGCCACAAGAGCCGGCAGAAGTACCACGAGTTCTTGGAGGAGCAAACCAAGCGCAATGAACGCAACAAGAAGCTGGTCCACATGCTGGAGCGGATCGATGAGCAAACGGCAGCCATGTCGCAGCGCAGCGAACGACTTAAAATGATGAAGGTGAGTCCCAATGTCCGTCGTGGCTTCAGGAAATGTAAAGTCAATCACACTGAAAGAAAGCCTGGCTAACTTAAGAACTTGTATTGTTTTGAAAGGTTATTAAATATGGATTATAAAAATCAATTACAAGTAAAAATTATAATTTCGCTTTTGTATCTTTTACTATCTTTTTTAAATCGATTATTTCTTATCTAAATTAAAACGTTTTCTATAATATTTTTCCAAGTGAATCAACCTTTTAATCTACATATATTTTACCCCCTTGGAACAGCTGCAATACCAAATGTACTTTGCGAAATTGGTCCAGAATCAAACACTGCGATGCATCCAACAAACTACGACGACGGCGACGGGAGCTCCCACAACCGCCGGCGGAGCCATGCCGATGCCGGTCCTGTTGCAACCGCAGCCGCAGGTGACCAATCCGCAGCCGACGCCGCAGAACTGGACCTTTGCCATGGCCACGCCCACGCAGGCGGGAATGGTGCTAACGCCCCAGTTTGCAGCAGGCATGCCCGGGACCATGCCCTTCTCAATGGCTCCCCCCGTGGCATCCAATCCCGCTCCCCATCCCGTTTACTATCCGGAGCTGTTTGGCGGAAGTGCAGCAGCGCCGCTTGGCACCTCCAACTTGTTCGATTTGCGCGCCACCCTGCGCGCCTTTGATAATGAGAATGCCGATTTACCCGAGCGCATGCAGCCCCACTTGACAGGTGATTATCAGGCAGAGCTGGGCGGAAGGGCCACCCCGGCAGGGACATCAAGTACGTCCAACCAGGAGAAGGGTGCCCGCCAGCTGAGCAGCACTTCCTCCACGCTTGCCACATCCTCGTTGACGTTTGATAAATTGCCAAAGACACCGCCATCTCCGTCGCCATCGCTGACGTTAACTGAGCTGCCGACTGCAGGAGCAGGAGTGGGGGTGGGTGGGTCAGGCGCTGCAACTTCTGGCCATGACGTGGGCGGGCAACCGCAAGGGGAAGCCGACGACCTGAACCTGAACCTGGATGCCTGGACAAATTCACGCGTGACTAAAGTCGAGTATGAAAAATCACCAACTGTCGTTGGCCATAATGAGCCGAGCCAGCGACATCGCCAGCTCCAGCAGCAACATCAACAGAAGCAGCAGCAGCAACATCCGCAGCAGCAGCAGCAACAGCAACATGACTTTGAAGCATACTTCGGTGAGCTGAAAATCGATGAGCCCTGGCAGGATAGCACCGCTGGCACCTCACCTAGTCCACTGGAAGACAAACGCCCCCTAAATGTGCGTTCCTGCGACGTGGCAGGAGGATCGGGAATGGGGGCCAAAGTTGGCATCAGCAACGATTTGCTGGACGAAGTCAAAGCCAGCCGGTTGGCCCTGGAAAAAGCAGCTGCTGCGGTTGATGAGCAACTGGCAAGGGGTAATCAATTGTCGCCGCCAGTGAGCCAGGAGACCATGCCGTCCTTCCACCAACCTAAGCCGGGTGTGTCGATTGAGAATATTGAAAATGCCATTTACGGCGAACGTTTGACAGGAAATGCGACAGCATCAGCAGGAGCCGGAGGAGCAGTTCCTGGAACCGCACCAGCAGGCGGTGGAGCCTCGCCAACCCAGGGATTTTTCGAAAATTTGGTAACCAATACATCGCCAACCGAGTTGGAAAGGAGAGAGGTGGAGGAGCAACAGCAGCAGCAGCAGCAGCAGCTGGAGCCGGAGGTGGCCGGTTACGGGCAATATGATGCCAGCAGTTATGGCGATACCAGCGAGCCCATCTACGCCAGCATCGATTCCGGCAACCTGCAACCTGAGAGCGCGGCGGTGGAGCCGCTTTACAGCGAAATCGGAAATCCCACAGACTATCAGGCGTATGCCACGGATGCCGGGGCTGCCGGAGATGCACCTGCGCAGGCAGCGGCTTCCGAAGTTGCAGCATCAGTGGGGGATACCGGTGGCGAGGTGGCCCTGCCGCAGGAGTACTCCAATATTGATTACAGCAACTACGAGGCCGGTCAGTATGCGGGCGGCTACGATCCCAATGCCTATCCGGGCTACATATACGACGAGGCCACCGGCCAGTACATAGCCGATCCCAATGCGGCCCAATATGCGCCGGATGGTAGTTACGCGGGCCAGGAGTACGACTCCAATGCGGTGCAGAACTACGATTACAGTGCGTATGAGCAACATCAGCAGCAGTCGGAGCAGCAGCAGCTGCAGCAGCAACAGCAGCCGCAGGAGGAACTGCAGCAGCAGGAAGCGTATCCAGTGACTGAAAAGGAAACCCCGGAAGCGGAAGAAACTCCTGCTGCTGCCGCCGCTCCAGCTGGCCCGGAACCCAGCCAAGCCGCCAATAAACCCCTCAAACCCACATCGATACTCTCGACGACAGACAAACAAGCGGCGCCTAATGATGCGCAGCAGCAGCAGCAGCAGAAGAAGAAGAAGCGCGTTAATTTCGTTGACAGCAGCGAAACGGATGATAGCTCAAGCGCGAAACCGACCCCAGCCGCAAATCCCGGACCCGCGGCCACCATCACCTCCGCCAACGCCTCCTCCGTTTCAAATGCGACCACGCCCCCAGTAGGCGGCAGCGAGAGTGACTTCGATTTTTCAACGGGCAGCGAGGCGAAGAATTAGAACAAGCTGAAAACAGTTCGAGCTCTAATTTGTTGCCATTTGGGTTAACCCGCCACCGCCCGCGATTCAAAGCCAGGCCACCGCTTCGATTTATTGCCAATGCATTTGGAAAAAAATTCACAGAAAATCCAGCAGAGTGTCGCAAGCGAGAAGGGATAAAGGATAGAGAGGAATAGGTAAATAGTACTTTACGGCGAAAGGGAAAAATGGGAATCTGCTAAATAATTGCTTTCTTGGCCGGCGACAAACTTTGAACACTCGTATTGAATCAATATTCTTACTTGCAAGACAAATAAAGCGAATAAACGCAAGAAATGTAATTTTTTGTTCTCAATTTCTGAGTTTTGATAATCCGAAAGTTGTTTAAAAATCATTTAAAATCAAGGGAATATTTTTAATATAAATATTTAAATTATAAATGAATGTTCCATCAATACAGAGCTAATTCCAGGTTTCCTAGTGAAGAACGAGCCATCTGGAATGACTTTAACAACGCTATAATTTTCTCTATCTATAACTTTTAGTTGTAAAAACTTAATTACACTCTATATATTTCATTTAAAAGTACTCTGCGTGAATGAGACGAACCAGCGAAGGTCTGACACAGCTCAGCTGTTAACGGTGCGAATACGTAATATTCCATTTTAATACTTGGCAGTGTCACACATGCACACACATATACACATATACATATGTAGGCCATACGAATGGCCTGGAAAATATTCCATTAACGACATCGGTAATAAGATCAGCAGCTGTTGCTGCCAGGCCGCAATTTATCAAAAGTTCAATTGTCTTTGCCATGGGCCCCAAATTACCTTTTCGCCGGCCTATTTAAGTATGTATGTAGCTGCTGGCCAACTCGCTGGCGTCGTTGGCAATGACACTAATTATGTGCGGCCAGGCGGTTAAAGCCACGGCCAGCAAATATGCTGATTCCCGATACGAGCAGAGCATCCCGCTGTCCGGATAGCTGGCAAAGGCTGCTTACTTGACCAACAATTGCCAACTTAATTGAAATGATGCCTGGCGCAACTCGGCATACACTTTATTGCATAAGCTTATATACACACATATATACGGATATACATATATTTGGTTGGAAATTTTAATTTGATTTCCCAGTTAAGGCATTTCCATGGGCCCCAACTGTTGCTGACATTTTCCCATCAACTTGAGTGGCGAGCGGCGTTTTTCTTTAATTTTACAATTGCCGAACGAGGACGACCGATCATCACGCTTATTGTCAAGCTTGTTATATGGCATTTCCAACGCTTTTCGCTGCCGGCAGTTTATTTGCAATTTTTTAAAATAATTTCATGCATTTTTTTAATTACACTCCAGGCCATATTATTATTGTGCTCACTCCCTCTCGCTGCTTAATTTAAATTAATTCCAGCATTGAATGGACAGGGGTAAAAATGTAATTAATACATATAATTGGCCTGTCGCAGTGTGGACGCCCAGGCCCATCAAACAGGAAAATCAAATGTCAATCAATTTTTGTGGTCGAGTCATTAAATATTTATAAAACCATTGGGAGATGGCCGCACACTACACACACAGCTGTCTCATCGCATATTTCAGCAGCGTGTTTAAAGCGTATGCCGGAATTGGCCAATAATTGCTGGGAAATTACTGCAGTGTCGGGTAAATAGACTAACATCCCATCCCCCGGCCCCGTCGAACTCCTTTCCGTTTCACTTTTTAATGAGTTGAACGTTCGAGGCCTGGCAAACGGAAAAGTAAACCGAAATGAAATGAAGGAAGGAAACCAAAGGGAAGAAGGGAGTAAAATGGAACTTTTTCAACAGAAATTTGCAATTAAATGTAACACACAAAACCTCAAAGGCAAACGGCAATATAAAACGTAATGGGCCACATTTAAATACCCTCAGTCAGGCAGGGGCCAGGAGAGAATTCAGACAAATTTCCAGCGTTGTGTCACTCCAAATGAAATATTTGCATTGACCCAAACTTTAGCCATCTCGAAAAAGGTTTTAAATTCCTGCTAATGACGACGCAAAAACCAAAACACAGAAAAAATCAAATTTCCTATCAAGCAGCCAGCAGCTAATTGCCAGCTCAATTTACGGCAAATTAAAAATCTCCCAATAAAGATCCCTTTTGAAATAAAAGTCGAGAGGGCTTCAAGTGTGAAGGTAAATGTCGAAATTACATCAAAGTTTAAGGGGAATGTTGCCCAAGATCGTGAGAGAGGTATTTTGCATTAAGCTTCTCGGCGTTTTGTCAGAGGAAACATTATACAAATACCATATAATATGCATGTTCGATGTGTGTCCTTGTCAGCGCGCAATTCAAAAATAAATTGCAAAGCAAATCAAATCGACACGTCGCAGGTAGGAACGGATAAAGGATTATAGCTGTTTCGCCCACAGTCTGCATAATTGAGTGGCGCTTATTTATGCACCCCCGGCAAGCAGAGAGCGCAAACAACAGGGGACTCCCCCGCTCCGCCCCCAATCAAAGCAGCCCCAATACCCGGCAACATATTCGAGACCCGTATCCGGGAGTGGGTTTGAAAGGAAGAAAAAATATAATCAGTGCTGAAATTCAATTTCGAAATAAAACGCAAACGCAAATCGAGAAGCAAAATTTCCAATGCCATCGAACATATGCTGGGTTAGGGTTCGCTCGGTGTGTGTGCGCACTGCATTGAGTGTGTGTTTGTGTGTGCACACTCGGTGAAGCAGAAACAAACAAGGTGGAACACCAAGAGCCACAGCCACAGCCACCATACGCGGCGTATGATTGACGGTTATGCAAATGACATTTTCGGGGTAAAGGCAAGACTTTCTCGGATAATATTTATAGAGCAGTTACGGTATGAATAAAGAAGTTGCCGGGGTGGAGCTGGGGGCAGCATAAATGATGGATTGAACCTGTCGGAAATTAATTTCCAGTTGCAGAAACTTGAGCCTCAAGCGAAGCCTTGATCGGCAAAGCCTTACTATTTATTTCAATACCGAAAGCCGTAAAAATAAAATATATAATTTTGTATATTACAAACTCTGTCAGGGAATGAAAACTTCATTTCAATTCCATATTCTCTCTTAATCAACGAAATTTCCAGCATTTGCCGTAACAAGATATCGAATATTTTTCGTTTTTTTTTTTGCTCACCTGCTTATTAGAACCCATTTTAACGGGCCAGGTGAAATTATATCCCGTCCACCAACAAGCCCTTATTTGAACTAGGATGGGTTCACTGCGAATAACCAAACATTGGCCAATGGGGATAGTTTCCAGCTGCGGATCCAAGTCATCGGCCGCTGCACTGACATTAACGCTAATTGAAAACATGAAAGGCGATACACCAACGGAACTCCCCCAGGATCCCGTCATCCGCGATGATTAGTGCACGTGCAATGCTTTCAACCCGTCTGTCTGTCGAACCGCGTCGATGTGTAGTCTCCCATGCCGCCTGTCACCTGCCATGTGCCACCTAGCACCACCTACCGCCTAACCATGTCTGGCTGCGCCATCGTTTTCCTGTTCAATTTCGTGCTATTTTCATGGTGAAAAGATAACAAAAGTTTGCCTCACTTTGGCGCGCCCGGCAACATAAGAGTTTTCTCCACGTTTTTCCGCCAACTTATTATTGTTTAAATATTTACACTGAAAATGGCGGCAGCGGTAGCGGTGGCAAGGGTGCGATTCCCGCTGTCTTGCTCCGTGTCGTTTGCGTTGTCGTTGTCCTTGTAGCTCCAGCACAGGCTCCATATGCGCGACAAGTCTGCCGGAGAGCCACTCTTTGGGGGCACAAAGTTTTCCAGCCACTTCTGCCCTGGGCCCAAGCTGGGGCCTCGCATTGTCACGCAGTTGTCTTGCTGCTAGTTCGGGTTTTTGGGCCAGAATGCTGCCAATGCCGCTGATATACATATATGTGCACAGAGAAAAATAATCCTTGGTCAAATTTGGGAATGGCTTCGATTTAGGCCCAGTTTAAAGGGACCGCCGAAGTTGTGCCTCACTTTGGCGATTAGTCGACTCCGCCGGAGCTCGCTGATGATGTGCATGCTTCTGGAAATATATTTGTATGTCGGATGCTAATGCCGCTGCTCACGCTCGCAATCGCACTTATTCAGATGACGGGGGAATGTTTTCGCATAAACATCACGTCGGTCACGTTTCACGTTTGTCCGTTACAGTTACAGTTACAGCTATATAGCTATAGCTTCAGCTACAGCATACAGTCGGAGCTCCACTTGGCGATGATGCTCTCTTTTTTCTATACTGCCGGACTGCAAATGTTGGGCCACAGCCAGCCAGACACGTATGACAGTTTTACTACGATGGCAAACAATGCTAATAATCATCATAATGCTTTTGAAGTGGCGCAAATATTTGCCAAGCCCATAAACATAAATCAGCAGGGTGAGATGGCGAGGTTAGGAGGGCGGGCGCAGGAGCAGAGGGACGTGGTCGGGTTTAAAACGTCGGCAACATGAAGCCATAACATATACAACCAGGACATTGAATTTACGTCCTGTCAGTCCGAGAAGGAGGAGTGTACAATTTGCAATCAGGCAAAACTAATTTGGCCAATAAGCCGCAGGCGAAGAGGTCAAAAAGGTAGGCGGATCGAAACCGACAGTTGCAGCAGCCGTGCTCCAAATTGCACAGATAATGGAGCAGAATCAACTTGAGCTGCTGCTATTGACAATTCAATGCCACAAACACAAAAGTTTCAGCTGCTTGGCCCGATTGAGAGATTCCCAAATGACAGTGAAATTGATTTTCATCGATATGGCCGCACACACATGGATGCTTCTCCTGTATTTCATATTCATATGCGGACGTGCCTCCTGCCTCCTTCTGCGGCTTCATCGGGTGAGTGTCCCTGGCAATGGCAGTCAACCGCAATGTAATTGATGTGGATGCCAGCTCCTACTGCTCCGCACTCCTTCATGTTGTTATTCATTAAAGTCCCAGTCGAGTGCCTTTGTCTCTCACGAAGGTCTCGAGTGTTGAGCCCCCGGTTCGGGGCTAATCTGCATTGTCTGGCTGGCAACATGGAAGATACTCAGATTCTCAGATACTGGGACAGTGAGATACTTGGGAACTTGGATACTCGGATGCACGGAACTGGGAGACACGGCTACACATGTAGCATTGTCCTGTTCCCTTCAACCGCAACATTAAGTAGTCCTAGCGGTGACAAAGTTCTGGGATCGTGAGCAGTTTAATATTGAAAAATTATTTGAAAATGTATAATCAAATTATACAGAATATATAGAATATTTATTAATATAAAGAAGTGTCAGAACCAGTTAAAATATTTCAACATCAAATTAAGTCTCTTAAAAGCCAAACAGAAATATTCTTAGGATATAATAAGGCTTAAGGTTGTATATCCTTGATATCTGCATGATCTGTCACACTGGGTGCAGGGATCAAAGCTCCTGATAATATCCTTGGCCCTCTATCTAGAGGCTCTGGCGGAATTTTCACTTTTATTGTTTAAGCTTTCAGCACAGATTGTGTGCGTCTTATTGAAATCCCCTGTGCGCGCCCCAGGCTGGCGACACACGCCATCTCAGGAGTCCCTGCTCTTCTCTGCTCCAATTCACTCCACCCCAATCCACTCTCCTCTCCCGGCGTGCATTGTTTCGCCTGGCTTGCTGGCTTAGGCGATGCCATTACCCAACTCCAAGCCCGCCAATGTCGTCGGTGCTCAGTCTCTTGATTTGTGGAAAACAAAAGCCTTGTTGCGAATGGCAAAGTTATTTGAAAGCATTGATTACATATTGATAGCAAGACAAGCTCTCCTGCTTCCGAGTCAACTAAAACCGCCAACCGCAAACCGTGAATCGGAGGAGGAAGCCGAGTTCCGCAAACGCAGCTAGTTGGGCTTCATCCTGATACCAAGCAATTGATACTTCCCTAAATTCGTTATTATTTGGAAGAGTGTTTCCTGAGATAACGAAATGTTTATGGCCTTTGAGAAGCTTTCTAGATGTTTGGGAAGGTAAGAGTATTAAGTTGTGGCCAAATATCAATTAACTAACTTTGATCAAGGCATACAATAGAAATAATTCGGTTTATTTTTTCTGTTTAATAAAACTAAAATGTTAAATATAAAAAAATGGAACAAGGAATAGAGTACTCCAAGCAATAAACAAACCAAAATCATAACAAGAGTTATTGAGAACAAATAGGACATATGAAATACATAGTACCATAGTTAATGAAAAATTTTGCTCTTAAAAAATATTTATTATAATTAATTATTTAGTTAAATATTTGTTCGATATTGGGGAAATTGCCGAGCGATTTACAGAGATCCTGCCGATTTCTAAAGGCAATTACACGAAGAAACGAATCTATGGTAATCTTCCATAAACTCTTCTACATATTCAGACATAACATTAATAAAAATATATACAAATTTATTTAAAATCCTAGTTTTTAATCTTTAACTGTTAAAGGTCCATTAAACATAAAAAATGTACTTGCCACAAAAGCAAAAGCGTTTATTTATATTTATTTAACGTATTTTTAAATCGTTTTGTTGCTAGTTGCAATCTTTTTTAAACATTAACCTCCTACTCCCTGAAAAATTAAGTCTCGTTGTCGAGATGTGAACTGCAAGTGCATTAAAGCCGTCTCCATGGCAATGGCACGTGATCCGCTTTACAGATGGCCCAGAGGAGTGCCTTGGAAGGCAGGAGAACATAAGGGGAAATGCGGCTGGCAGTGCAATTTAATGCGCCATGGCCACGGATATCCGTTTAATGGCCATGAATACATAAATAATAAATAATAAAATCGTATTTGTTTATTGCTCGCAGACACTCACCGTTGGGGGGAACTTACACATTGCCGTTATGTGGGATTTATTTACCTTTGCGAATAAAATATATCAATATTCCCCGCTTTTTTTACTAAAGTTAAATGCAATTTAAACAATAAACAATATTTTTATAATAAGAATGATAAAATGTATTGTGCAAAAAACTGTATATCTGTATGTATTCATGGACTATCTGTGCAGCAATGCCAGAGATTGGCTATTAAGGCCATGTAAGTCGGTGAATGTGTGTGTGAGTGGACGAGCACTTCCGCTTTCCTGTGGCTTGTTAAAAATTATTTAATTTTATTGTATTTCAATTGTTTGTTGCGGCAGGGAGGAAGCAATAATCCAAAGTCATTGTTACTTCACTGGCCTGCATAATAAATGAGGAGCACGCTCCACTAGCACTCCTGCCACCCCCTGTGCACTCATCCTCGTTGCCTCGTCACCTCGTCCTTTCACGTTCTTCGGATACTAATGCATGGCAATTTGCGCTGCTCTCGAGGAAGATTGTGGGACCCCGGTGCCAATTTTGCCTTTTTCCGGGTAAAATATGTTCAAATTCAGCTATGAAAATTAATATAAAAAAAACAATAATAATACAAATTTGTTTTCTTAAAAATGTTAAGCAAAAATGACTTTTTTGGAATTAAATATTAAATAGCTCAGTTGATAAGAGGAAATTTTAAAGATTTTAGGAAACTATTTGTACTTTATTCTTTATTTTTCTATATACTTTATTCTTGGAAACCCTCATCACTGATGGGCACTGGAGCCGGATCAGAATATGTTGCTATGGCAAATTAAAAATGCCATTGGCACGGCGTCCAGCATGCAAATGCATGTCCATGTCATAGAGTTACACAAAGTGCTTAATCAAGCTTAAAAGAAAAGGAAAGGGAAACATACATGGCCAAAGTAACAGAAAATGGAAAATAGAAAGGGAACACCCAACCGAGCCAGGGATGAGGGGCGGAGCAGCCAGGAGGGAGGTACATACGGCGTTCTCATTGACTGTGCAAAGTGAAGTGAAGTAGTTTAAAATTAAAAAGGACACTTAATCCCGTCAATGTCTTGCCGTCGCGCCGGCAGCCCCATCCGAATCCGGATCCTCGTGGGGGTGTGTGTGTGTAGATCCTGGTGAAATTCCAGCACGGGATTAGCAAGTGGTCGGGGATTGAACCGAGCGGGAGTGGGTGTGCGCTGCACATGGAGCTCACATCTGGGTCTGAGGGTGTTTTCATTTGATTTGGCTCGGACCGGAGCACGAGCTGGCTCTGGTGAGTGGTTGTGGGCGGCAGTCGATGTTTGCCCACTTTAGCTCACAAGAAGTGCAATTATGTGCACAAAATGGAAAATGAAGCAAGAAAGTGGAGCAATTGAAAGCGACAGATGGAGCGATGGAAATGTGTGGATGCACATGCAATCGTCGAAAGACAATGCTGATTGCCGGCCAAGACAAAAACAATTTAGCTCGCATTTGCATGGGGGAATGGAAAATGGAAATTACCAGGGTTATGACGTGGAAATTGGCCAGGCACCAAGATAGAAATCTTACAGGGGAACGAGCCCCCAATAGGCAACGGCACCGCATGGATCATGGTCTCATCTTATCTACCTAATTAGTGAAATGCCCTAGCTCGGTACTCTGAGCCATTAATTATCCGGCAAGGTGATGAGGCAGGTACAATTGGATTACAACACATCATAAGGGGATCCAGTGTGTACCTAGGTAAGGGTACACATTAATTTCCATCACTGCATATGGGTTAACGTGAGCCACTTCAGTTCGCTTTCATTTGTCACCGGAAATGGAGGTCAAAAGGAGCCGCCTGTTGGCCACTGCCTTTCCCTATCTGCAGATCTTTTCCGTGTTTGCTCTCACACCGCCGCCCCAAAGTTTTGGAAGGACCTCCTATCATCGCCTCAAAAGATATTTGATGGCTGGATACTGTGGTTATGCTTTGGCTATCCTGGCGCTGGTATTTTTTGTGACTTACGTGAACATTGTGGCAATAATCGAAGAGGTAGAAGACTACCAGGTGGGGGACTTCACCAAAGTCATGGGAAATACTCAGAAGATTCTGCTTTCGGTTATGAACGTCGCCAACCACCTGAACATGCTGTTCAATTATCGTCGGCTCGGAGGAATCTACAAGGACATTGCGGATCTGGAGACGAAAATCGATGATGCCTCCCAGTGCTTTGGTGGACAGGAGCACCGGTTCAGCTTCCGGTTCCGGTTGGCCATTGGTGTGGGACTGTGGCTTATCCTCCTGGTGGGCTTAATGCCGCGCTTCACCTTACTGGCCATGGGTCCCTACGTCAGCTGGCCGTGTAAGATACTCTCCGAATTCGTCCTGGTAATGCAGCAGTTGAAGAGCCTGGAGTACTGCGTCTTCGTGATGTTGATTCACGAGTTGGTCTTACGACTGCGCCACACGCTTCTGCACCTGAAGATGGAGCTGGTGGACTGCGATAGCCGGGACATGCTCCGAGCTTTGAGCGTGGCTCTGAAACGAAATCAGCTGCTCATTGGTCAAGTCTGGCGCTTGGGGGTTGAGCTGGCCACTTACTTCACGCTGCCCATGATAATGCTGTTCCTCTACAACGGCTTGACCATCCTGCACGTGACCAACTGGGCGTACATCAACACATTTTACGATGACGATTGCTGTCGCTATGGTGGGTTTAATATTTTAATTAATTCTTAAATAGATTTTTAAGTTGTAAATTGTACTTTCCAGACCGACTTGGCACTTGCTCTTTGCTATTGATCAACCTTTTGTTGGCCTGTTTCCTAAGCCAGCGTTGCACAAATGCCGTAAGTAAACATCAAACTCTTTATAAAACCTAGTAATTAATTTATCGAACCAATAATTGATCATTATATGGATACATCCAGTACAACAGCTTCCCTCGCATCCTTCACCAAATTCGATGCTTGTCTGCAGTTACTGATTTCCGCCCACTAAACATGGGCGTCCGGGAGTACTCCTTGCAGGCGCAGCATCTGAGGCTGCTGTTCACCTGCGGCGGCTTTTTCGACATCAATTTAAAGTACTTTGGAGGGGTAAATTACCTTATCGAAAAATTACTTTTGTTACTCAGCTAATGTCTATTTTTTTAGATGGTGGTCACCATTCTCGGTTATACCATAATTCTCATCCAATTTAAAGTTCAGACAATTGCCGAAACAAAATATAAATCTATCTTCAACAGCACTACATAATATACAGGATCTAAATAACTATATAATTAATAAATAAAAGCACGTTTTAGAGTTTCTGCGACCATCGTAAATGATAAGGGCACAATTATATTGATATAATCAAAACATTAACAAAATTGGTTTCGAAAGCTGCTTACCCAGTTGAATTTATCAGTCTCCTACAAAGCCCCGCCGGAAATGGAAGCCAATCGAAGTCGTCTGCTGGCCACTGCCCGGCCTTATCTGCACCTATTCTCCGTTTTGGCTCTCACGCCTCCACCCAGGTTTTTTGAGAGTACATCGAACTTGCGTCTCATGCGAAATCTAAAGGCCGGGTTCTGCTGCTTTGCATCTGGAGTACTTGTTCTGGTCACCTACGAGTGCTATGTTAATATAAAGGGCTTGCAACGGGAACTAGTTCACTTTCATGTTGAGGACTTTAGCAAGGTCATGGGGCAGACGCATAAAGGTCTCATCTTAGTCATGGCCATCTGCAACCACCTCAACATGCTACTGAACTATCGACGGTTGGGCAGAATCTACAAAGAGATCTCGAAACTGGAAGCGGATATTGACGCTGCCTCAGGTGGGCAGCGGCGCTGTTGGAGCTTCCGCTTCCGGTTGGCCATTTGTGTCGGCCTCTGGATGGTGCTCCTTGTGGCCCTAATACCACCTCTCAGTTACAACCGCGTTAATATGTTAGCAAGCGGAACAGACAAGATCATAACCGAAATTGTTCTGATTATGCTACAGTTCAAGGGGCCGGAGTATTGTGTGTTTGTAATGCTTGTCCACGAGCTAATTCTCCAGGTGCGGCATACTCTCCAGCAGATTAACCAGGAGCTGGAGGACTGTAACTGTCGAGACAGGCTTCAGGAGCTGTGTGTAGCCCTGAAGCGCAATCAGCTGCTTGTTGGTCGCATTTGGCGACTGGTAGGCGAGCTGGGCAGTTACTTCACCCTGGCCATGATGCTGCTGTTCCTCTACAACGGCTTCACCATTCTCCATGTGGTGAATTGGGCAATCATAAAAACAGGCAATGATTGCTGTCCATACAGTAAGCATATCTTCCTTTAGCTGTTTTCTAAATATTACAATTGATTTTGTTATTTTTCACAGAACGAGTGGGAGTTAGTGTGATACCATCAACCTGTTATTGGTCTGTTCCTACAGTGAATGCTGCAACAATGCGGTATGTATGCATCTTGGATTAGGGTAGGTTTTATTTTATTTTTTATCCCTAGTACAAAGGCATTCCACGCATTCTGCGTAGAATTCGCAGCTTGCCGGCCGCGGAGGATTTTCCTATTTTAAAAATGGGTTTAAGGGAGTACTTTCTGCAGATGCAGCATCTTAAGCTCCGCTTCACCTGCAGCGGGTTCTTTGACATTAGTCTTAAATACTTCGCCGGGGTAATTGGTATATATTTTATAAGGCATATAACATAATTCTCATAACCATTTTTACAGATGTTGGTCACCATACTCGGTTATATCATCATTCTAGTGCAATTTAAATTGCAGGCATTTGTTGAGACAGAAAATAAGAAAATTCTCAACAGTTAAAGGTTTATATATGATCATAATTATGTAAGTCAAGTAAACACTATACAAAATTTACAAGCGCTCAACATAGTTATAATAAATTTTAATATATGTATCTTCAATTCCCTACCATAAACGACAGGATTTGTTTTCAGGCCGCATTCCACTTCCCACGGGACAGTTGTAGGCCAGGGCGAAGTCGTCGTTATTGGATATTGCGCCTAGGACACGGTATTTGTCGATGGTATGCACGTCGGTCAGATGTTTATAATAGTGCTTCTCCTGGAAATCAGAGCAGAAGAGTTGCGCAAATCCCAGGAAGAAGAGCTGATCCGGATTGAGGTCTAGGCCAGGCATCTGCCCGCTGACCCTCTGCTGCTCCGGATCCTCCAGTTGCTGCTTTATGTGGCTGTGGTAGGCGGCAAATGCTTGCCGCAGTCCTCCATTGTCGGCAATGTTTTCATCTTTGGTTTTAACACCGTTGATATTGAGACCTATCTCTGGTATAGAATAGTTGCTGTAGTGCTCGATAAAGCAAAATGTTCGAATGTCGAACGCGCGTTGTGTCTCCTTCGTCCACCAGGAACGGATATTTCCCTTGCTATCGAACAGGGAGCTGGTCGTGTCGAAGCCGTGCGTGAGTTCATGGCCCACGATAAAACCCAGAGTGCCGAATTTCAGGGATTGGGGCCACGCTCGGTGGTAGATGGGTGGTTCCAGAATGCCGGCCATCACGTTAATAGAATTGTCAATGATGTAGTAGGCAGCTTGGACCTGCATTCCCAGATAAATACTCTGTGGCAGGGTGTCGTTGTCCAATCCCTCGAAGTGAAGGCTGCTAAAGCGGTCGGTCCTGATACTGTGTCTCGCCAGGTTGATATTGGTTGCAGCAAAGCTGTCCTCGACGATTTCCAGGCTGGCGATCTCCCGGATCAACCGAGCGGTAAGTGCATCGTCCTTGAAGGATCCGACACGTGACTTCAGGGTGGACTCCTTGAGCAGTGCCTCTTCTCGCGACTCTGCGTCAAGCCACTCGGCCTCTTCCAGCGATTTTCGCACACTCTTCCGCAGCTCCATCACCATTGCCGATACCTCCAAGCGTTTTTCCTCGCTGAACAGATCCTGTAAAAAATTAATTAATATTCATGCAATTTCTGGAGTCTTAACCTTGAACCTACCGCCATGTAGAGTTTGTCTATAAGGAATGACATCGATTCCCGAACCAGTTTAGCGCAATGATCCTGTTGGTACTTGGCCTCCGTCAGCTTGGCATCGAACACGTAGAGCAGCTGCATTGCCATATAGTTTGCCACGGCCTCCGGGTGTCGGCTGCAAACCTTGTCCAGCTCTGCGAAGAAGGTGTAACAGTAATTGTGCTCGGTGACGTTCACTCCGTTCCAGGCGATCTCGTAGTAGTTCCTTAACTGGGGAAACTCGGCCGCATCCTCTTCA
>JAEIIJ010010440.1:0-13432 GCA_018904815.1 Drosophila ogumai | reverse complement strand
TATCTGCAAGGGTATACAAACTTCGGCGTGCCGAAGTTAGCTTCCTTTCTTGTTTAAATAGAGTAATATATCAGCTATAATATTTTTAATTGTTTAAATCTTATATACTTCTTAGAAAAACAATTATGAAAATTATTATCACAAACTAATCCCATTACATTGCCCTCAGAAGGTGCCCATAGATACATCGCACTTCTTCTGGCTGGTCACGTACTTCCTGAAGTTTGCCGCCCAACTGGAGCTGGACATGGAGCACATCGACACCATACTCACCTACGATGTCCTCAGTTACCTGACCTACGAGGGAGTGACTCTGTGTGAACAATTGGAACTAAATGCTAGGCAAGAGGGCAGCGACCTCAAACCCTACTTGAGGCGTATGCATTTGGTGGTGACGGCCATAAGGGAGTTTCTGCAGGCCATTGATACCTACAACAAGGTTACCCATTTAAACGAGGACGACCGAGCCCACTTGAGGCAGCTGCAGCTGCAGATTAGCGAAATGTCCGATTTGAGGTGCCTGTTTGTGCTGCTCCTGAGGCGCTTCAATCCCAGCATTCACTCGAAGCAGTATCTGCAGGACTTGGTGGTGACCAATCACATCCTCCTGCTGATCCTAGACAGTTCTGCCAAGCTGGGAGGAGGTCAAAGCATACGTCTATCGGAGCATATATCACAGTGGGTTTTAATCTCTTAAATAAATAATTTATATATTTAATAAAAAATATATTTTTCTCAGATTTGCCACTCTGGAGGTAATGCATTATTATGGCATCTTGCTGGAGGACTTTAACAATAATGGCGAGTTTGTCAACGATTGCATATTTACGATGATGCATCATATAGGCGGTGATCTGGGACAGATTGGGGTGCTGTTTCAACCCATTATCCTGAAAACCTATTCAAGAATTTGGGAGGCCGACTATGAATTGTGTGATGTAAGTTTTAAAAGAAAAATTAAAAAAATTCCCTTTAAAATATCTCAATTATATTTTTTCCCGACAGGACTGGTCTGATCTAATCGAATATGTCATTCACAAGTTCATGAATACTCCGCCGAAGTCACCGCTTACCATTCCTACCACTTCTTTGACGGAAATGACCAAAGAGCACAATCAGGAGCATACCATTTGGTAAGGATTAAGATGCTTTACGTAAGAGCAATATATTACGTATACGCCCTGTTTTGTTTAAGAAAAAAATACTTGGTTTTTAAGGTTTAATAAACAAAAAACATGACTTATAATGGTGGAGCATTTAGGTGCGGCATTTAGTGTTTTATTTTAGAATTATTTGGATGCCCTTTGTTTAGGTTTTACAAAAATATACTTTCTATATTTCAAGGAAACTGGACATTTATGTAATTATTTTTTTAATTTTTTTAATTGGTTTTTAAAACTACTAACATTTAAAATTAAAATTTTATTGTTTTTAATTTTTAAAAGCTTAATAACCAAATTTTGTATAAAATGCAACCCCTACAAACCTATTTTATTTGCAAGAAAATTATATAAATAAGTTAGTTAGTTGGTAGAAATATTTAAATGTTCTTTTAAATAACTAGATTTATTTCTATATTATATTATGTATTAATTCTTTTACTATTAGCTCTTGGTCTCAGGAGGAAATGGACACACTGTATTGGTATTATGTGCAAAGTAAGAAGAACAATGATATTGTGGGTAAAATAGTCAAGCTGTTCAGTAATAACGGCAACAAACTGAAGACCAGGATCTCTATAATACAGCAACTATTGCAGCAGGTAAGCAGAGTTTAATATTTATTAAATATTTATTAATTAAATGTTTATTCATAGGACATTATAACCTTGTTGGAGTACGATGATCTGATGAAATTTGAAGATGCCGAGTATCAAAGGACTTTACTTACAACTCCAACTTCGGCCACCACAGAGTCTGGAATAGAGCTGAAAGAGTGCGCCTATGGCAAGCCCTCGGATGATGTTCAGGTGGGTTTTCCTAAGGATTAAATATTAATTAATTAATTTTTAAATATTTCCTAATATAAATTTCAGATCCTTCTCGACTTAATCATCAAAGAGCACAAATCCCAGCACCTCGTGTGGCTTCAAAAGCTTCTCCTCGAGTGCTGCTTCATCAAGCTGACCCTGAAGAGTGGCCTAAAGATTACCGAAGGAGATCACATCATGGAACCGGTGGCCTATCATTGCATTTGCAAACAGAAATCCATTCCAGTGGTTCAGTGGAACAATGAACAGAGTACGACGATGCTATATCAGCCCTTTGTATTGCTCCTGCACAAGTTGGGCATCCAATTGCCGGCGGATGCAGGTTCGATCTTTGCCAGGATACCAGACTATTGGACACCGGAGACCATGTATGGATTGGCCAAGAAGCTGGGACCTTTGGATAAACGTGAGTTAATGTCATCCCGCATACACAAAACACCTATGAAAAAATCTTTGTCATGTCTTTCAAAAAGGTGAAAAAAGTTTAATGAGAAAAGGAGGTTAATTTGATTTTATTTTTGAAATAAATATTTTAATTTATATAAAATTATATAAAATTCGAATTTTGACAATAAAATCATTTGAAATATAAATTTTTGAAATGGTTTAAAAAATATATTATGTTTAATAAATTTCCTATTTATTAAAAAAAAAAATTGAAAGAAATTTACATAAAATAATTTTTTTTTAAGATAAAGTTGACTATTTTGAGTTTTTAAATTGATAAACTAATGAATTAAGATTTCCTTCTTAAATATTAAATTTATAAAAAATATCAACTTAATTTTATAAAAATTATCTAAACCTCCCTCATTTTTTTTGTGCGCACCTCTTTTTCTTTGTGAATTTTTGATCATGGAAATCCCGTATCTGAATCCGAAACCTGAATCTCCATTCCATTCCCATTCTCATCGTGTGTCCGTCGGTGTATCTCGATATGCTGTGTGCCTCTCTCCTTCTCCTCCTTCTGGGCTCTTATAGTGCAACTCAAGTTCGACAGCAGCGACCTGGAGGATGCCACAGCAGCGAGTCCTGCTAGGTATCATCACACTGGGCCCAGGAACTCCCTAAGCTCGGTGAGCAGTCTGGATGTGGATCTGGGGGAGCCAGAGGAGCTGGCCTTGATACCCGAGGTAGATGCTGCTGTGGAGAAGGCTCATGCCATGGAATCAACGCCGCCGCCTAGTGAGATCTTTGCAGTGCCCAAGACCAAGCACAGTAATTCGATAATCAGGTAAGCAATTAATTATATTTAATTTGTATATATTACTAAGCAAATCCACCTGATTTTTTATAGATACACGCCCGATCCCACGCCTCCTATACCCAACTGGCTGCAGTTGGTCATGCGCAGTAAATGCAATCAGCGCTCGGGCTCCGGCTCTGGTCCAGTCTCCGCTGATTCCAGCGATTGGTAAGTGCATTTCCACATTGCCTCCATATGCAGACCCAACGGGGCGACCTAGCCCAACCTTACTCAGCCAAGACAATGCCAAAAATCTTCAGATTTATGGCACACGGCAGCCGTTAAGGCTCTTCGAACATATTGTTAACACGAAGCGCGCGCTCTGCTCTCTCTGTGAAAACTGCATAAACTGCAGGCGGAAAATTGCAGTTGGCAAGAGACTGCAATCTGGAAAACTGCTAAATCCAAAGTTTGCACTGCGATTTATGAACTTTGCGGCCCCCAGCGGCACTCGTACATTTACTTTCGTGTGTTGACAGTTGTTGTCGCCAGTTGCGCACTAAATGTCAGCTCCGTTTTGGCCATTGTGTCTCAGGCGGAGGCCCACTACGTCGTCCAGTTGGAGTGTAGCCTTCCCCTTTAGAACTGGATACACGGGGAGAATATGGAGGGGTTTTTTAAAATAGTAAAATGAAATAACTTAAAAATATGGGAAAATGCATTATAAATTTTTTAGAGAATTTATTCATGCAATATCTAAAATTTTCTTTATACTTAAAATTAACTTATTTTCATTTTTTTTTATTTTAATGTTTATTCTAAGAATTCTATAAATTAATAAAGATTCCAAAAATGAACAAAAGTTCATTCAAGAAATAAATAATAAATGTTAGTCCGATATTAAATATAAATTCCTACAAAAAATGATAAAATGAACAAATATTCATCTTGAAAATAAACAAATCTTCATCTTTAAAATAAACACAGTTTTAATTCTGAAATGTATAATTAATGTCTCGCGAAAATATAACCAAATGTTCTTTTAAAAATGTAACCTAAAAAAATGTACTTCCTAAGTAATACTCTATTTTTCCCTGTGCATCTTAACCGCTGTCTGGCAATCTATCTAGATGCATATAGAGTATGTGTATCTCATCCGCTTTGGCCATATGTGTCCGTATTATTTTTGGTCCGACTCCGTCTCCCTGTTCCGCCTCCCGTCACCACCACCACCCATTCAACCTTCTACCGTCTCTCTCGTCTGGAGACCCCACACGAACCGACGACCCGCTGCTGTTTGGTGGACAACTGCTGCTCCTTACGATTTCGATTCCAATTCCAATTCTGATTCCAAAGCGCGCTCATGTTGAACAGCAACATTTTGCATTTGGGGTTTATGACTTTTTGTGTATGGCATTTTGTTGTTACACCAAGCCAGAGTTAGATTGGCGATAAATAGTCGGACATAGAGCGATGGTAGAGGATAAGGCAAAGTATATTGGTTCTGCTGCAGAACACGCCTTGGGAATAAATCCCAATGAAGGCTAAAGCCTATGCTAATTTCGGGTATTTAATTTGAGCTGCAATTTGGAGTGTTTGCTGATTGATATCTAACCATTAAAGGCAGACCCAGGCGGCAACAAAAAGTAATTAAATTTGTCTTTCAATTACTTGATGGGGATTTTTATTGGGGTTTTGATATAAAAACATATGAGGGGTTTCGTTTAGGTGTAAAATTTAATTGTTTAAAATTAAATTGGCAATTTCTGAGGCCAATTAAATGAAAATAAGTTAAACTTCTTTTAATTGGGGTAAATAATAAGTGTCTTTAGACACTTTTGACTTATATTTTCCTGACAGTTTTCTTGGCCTTAATTTAGAATTTAATTTTTTATAAATTATATTTTTAAAGGTATAAATATTTTATATATTTTTTAAGCTTCCCAAAACCCAACCTCCCTTTTGTTTTCCACCAAATCTCTTTCCACTCCTTTTGCCTCGCCCTAAAATACTGGAAATTTTCCTTAAAAGAATCATTTACACCTTCGACAAGTTGGCCGTGTTGCCGCCACAAGCTATCCGTCGATCAATGCTATCCACGAGATACATGGGCCTGACCTCTGTCAGCGCAGCCAGCAAAAATCCAACAGCAGCAGCCACAGCAGCAGCAGCAACTGAAACAACTGCTGCAACATCAAGAGCAACACGAAATGAAGTCATCGCGATTAGCACGCGCAGCGGGCGCAAAAATACTCAAAGACTCACAGACTCAAAGACTCACAGACTCAGACACAGGCAGAGACATTTGTATCTGATAGATACCCCGGACCTGGGGACAGTGGCAAGAACACACTAGCACCCTACATAAATAAATTGCATAAATTGTCGCCGCGATTAAATCGCAGCTGCCCGCAGTCAATCAATTAATTAAGCGACTTTTAGGGCAAAATCAAGCCTAAATTACAGCAAGAATTAACTTAAAAAAGCCGCCAAATGATTGCCCATTGTTTTAAGTAATTAGAAATACAAAAAGCACAAGCAGAGCTGCCATTAATTACAGCTTTAGAAGTTGACATTTAGCAGAGGCTTACAATCATCTCACAATTGCATCCTTAGAGGACGGTCTGTGTCTCTGAACCCCTGAGAATTTTTAGAGAATCTTTAAGCAGGCAAACACTGAACCAGTTTAAGTCTGTACAAATTTACATATATCTTGTGCAGGCCTGTGAAATATTCTTGTTGATATTTTTATTTATTGTTTGCTGCAAGATGAAGCCGCTGCTGCCTCTGCCTTTTTTTGTCAAACGAGTTTTTTTTATTATCGTTTACAGAGGCTGTTACTGTTTTATTTTTTTTTTACGGTGTTTAGTATTTGTTTTTATTTTTTTTAAGCGTGGAAAGTAAAAGTCAAAAGTTACGCGATCTCCGAAACTCCAACTACGGTCAGCGGGGCCTCTGGGTCCAAAAGGCAGTGCGTAAGTCCCAGAGTGCAGCAGCCAGGAAAACAAGTTCTATTGTTGGTGCGACGACAGTTTTTATACAAAAAAAAAAAAATGTAGCTAAAAGCTAGCCAACTAAACTGCTGACTCAATAGTTGGCTTAGATCATTTAGGATGAAGTCACCTTTTTTTTATATATTTTTTTTTTTGGTTGAAGATAGAGCAATTTACAAGCTAAAAAAAAAAATAATCAAGAAATAAGTATTTAAAGGAATATATTAAGGAAAGTGTTTTTATCTTTATCATCTTATCATCTTTAAATATATTTATTTATTTAAAATTACAATAAATCTTATACATTAACTATATAATATTTATATCCAAGATCTTTTCTAAAAATAACATGCACAAACTTTCTTATCATCTTTAAAATCTATTTAATTTATTTTTAGAATAAATCTTCTTTCAAAAAACTCGTTTCCTTTCTTCTGTCTTCACTGCCAGAGTAAAAGTATCTCACGGATACTTCAGATAATTGCGCAACACACTTCTTAAAGCTTAGGCAAATTAACACAAAATGTGGGCACGCTCCAAAGTTGCCTTTATCCATGTATATATAGTATAAATATTTTTTAAATTTTTTTCCCTAGAGGCGTGGGCGTTGACAAAAGGCAATTTTCCAAAGTAATTTACTTTGACGCCTGGCGAAAATTGAATTTGACATTTTTCTCATATTTTTTTGTTGCTATTTCTCTGGGTGTTGTTGTTAGTCAATGGCCAGCCCACAAGGAAGCCCAAGTCAAGCCGAGTTGAGTTGCACTTTTCAAGTGGCCCGTGGGCCGTGTTTCGAGTCTGCAATCTGTCAGACACGGCAGCCAACACCAAATGAACAGCAGCAGCAAACGTGGCAGAAGACCAATAATATTTCGGTTTTCCCAGCTTCAATTGGCGACCTTCTTTGGGTACCGACTTCGTTTTGGGGTTTGGCTTCAGTTTATCTCTCTTTTTTCTTATATATATTATTTCCATTTGGCTAACATTTTGGTATTATTGCCCTGCTTGTTCTCTGGCTTTTCGGCTGCTGTAATAAGTGCAACATGCAGCCAGAACATGGACACCTATTGCTCTTGGGTTGGACCACCACATCAATCAGGCTCATAAATCATTTTAATTATTAAATAAACAAGTTGAGGAAAAACTTTAGCAGCAGTAGCAGCCATTGAGTCTCGCTGAGTCATTTCAATTTTTGTAAGCTCGCCACTTCAGGGCGTAAAGTGTGAGAATATATATGGAGTTGAGTGGCAAAAGGGTTAATTGGGCAACGATCTCGGTGTGAGGTGACTTTGAAAAGGGAAGGGATATAAGTTTAAAGATATTTTCGGGTCTTATCAGGACAAATAATGGCCGTTTTTTACATACATAAGAGGGAAATAAATAATTGCTATTGGGAAATAAATAATAAATAAATAGAAAATAAAGTACATTTAAAATATAAATATATTAAATATCTATATCTGTCTGTTAAACAAATATATTGGTTCGATAAATCAAAATTTTCTGGTTTAGTTTAGATCCTTATTTGACACAATTTTGATATCTTAAAGCCGAATATCGGTTTCGATATCAGCAATATTAAGATTATTATTTAATTGAAAAAACTGTTCCTATATTTTCTTTAAAATATGTCAATTAAATTACTTAAAAAATAGTACAAATAAAATTAATATTTCCCCATTCTATTCCCTACCTTCCAGCTTACCCTCAACCACGGCCACCTTAGAAGACGAAGGACTTGGAAAATCCATAAGTGCCGCCACCTCCCAGGCGGGCAGCACCTCGATGAGTGTCGTGAATCCCACCAACACGATGGGCAGGCTCGGCATGATGAACAGCTTCATGGGAAGCCACAATGAGAACAGCAGCAGTTCGGGATGTGGAGGCACCGTCTCCTCCCTCTCCCTGGTGGCTCTGATGAGCACTGGCACTGTGGGCTCTGGGGGAGCCGGAACAGGTCTGGACATGGATGTGGATGCGGCCATGAAGTCGTCTTTCGAGCGCCTGGAGGTCACCGGCCAGCACTTCTCGCGGGCCAACAATCTGGACCAAGAGTACAGTGCCATGGTGGCGTCGGTGTACGAAAAAGAAAAAGAGTTGATCAAGTGAGTGCGATTAGAAGGAAGCGATTTCAAGGACGCCCATTTAAGAAGTCGCACTATGGTTAATTTTGAAATATAATTTTTGGTTTTATTTCGGCTTAGTTTATTTTTTTTTAATATTTTGGAATATGTTATTTCATATATTAGTTGAGCTTCACGCTGAAACAGAGAGAGAGAGATTTGATAGATTTCTTCAATGCAATATTTTCTAGCTTACATTTTCTCAATTTCTACAAAGTATTTTTACCTTTAAAGAGCAAAGAGAAAATATTGTTTGGATAGATTTTTTGAATATATAAAATATAGACTTCTTTAAGCTTTTGGATTTATAAGCCCCGATGCTGTGCATTTGGGTTATATTTCCCCCTTTACCAAATACTTATTATTATGCTGTGGAAAACAATGTTCTTTTGACAAATTTCTTCAAGACAATTCGCCCCAAAAAATGCTTTTTAAAAGTACAACTTAATAATATTTAATAATAATTAAAAATGTTAATGTTAAAAATTAAGAGATGGCTGAATTGTTAAACTAGCTTCTCCTATTTATATTTTAATTCCATTTGTGACCCAAAATTCTAGAAATTTATAAACTAATACCCAAGTTGTATTGGTTACTTCGTATTTATTTATTGATATAATTATTTTTCCTGCCACCCAAGTGGCATCTGTCCATCGAAAATGGCAAGAAAATCTCCAGACAAGTGAGCTGAGACCGAAAATTCAGGCAAAAGGCGAGGTCTTTTTCGACCTGGCTAATTGACAATTAGACAGATTGCGCAAATGACAGCAGCAGGCGAAACCATCGACATACCGTCATTCTGTCAGTATATGTTTTTGTGTGTTTGGAAATTTGGGGGGCTGGGATCTGCCTGCCAGACATAGCTGAACAGTGTCTCACATAAATTTATGGCAAGCAATTATTCAATTTCCCGACATTTGCAACTGAAAATGGTTTCAATTTTTTTTTATGGATTTCTTGGTTTTTTTTTGGGTGGGTAATTTAATGTGTGTGTTGCTCATGTTTCCACTTTTGGCTCATTGGCTCCATTGCAGCAGCAACGACAATGTCTCGGTGGCCTCCGACCTGACCCGCATGTATGTGAGCGATGAGGATGAGCGACACGAGCGGACCGAGTTCCGGGTGCCCCATTACCATTGAGTCCAGATCCCAGAACCCAGAGAAAGGGAGTGAAATTGGAGAAAAGAGAGAGAGAGTGAGGCCCCAAACCTTTACTTGTAATGAATTGTACCTTCAACTTTAATAAACCTTAAAGCACACACACTAAAAGGCAGGGGTGTCTCCCTTAGACTAGGCACCCCTGCTGAAAGAAAACCCCACCCCGAGTGGTTTGTATATTTTTTGAAAGACCTCTTTTAGTGCAAACTTCTGCAAAAAATACCTGATTAATTAGCAAAATGAAAGTAAAGTGCTTTATAAACGGTTAAAGCAAATATTCTAATAAATAAATAATATAAAAAATAAACTCCAAGTTAAGCAGAAGTTAATTAGGATACATAAGAGGCTCACTAGTTACCCCTAAGTTAACCTTAGTTTTCAATTGGATTCTTGTACACTTACAAAAAAAAAATCATAAAAGAAAAGAAACATACTTTGTACATGTATAAATGGGCAGTTCCTGGTTGAAATAGTGCAAATATATAAACACAAACCCACATACGATTAAGAATAAAAGCAAAACCGTATTGTATCTGTACGTTTATCCCTAGTCATAAGTTATGCTTAGCCTGAAATAAAGCTTTCTCTGTAGCCAAAAAGCCACAAATCTCTGTCTTTGACTTCGACTCGCCGACTTTTGGGTGCAAATCCACGATGTGAATAAATGTGCAGCAAATTGGCGGAGCCAAAAGATAAACGAGCTATGGCCACAGCGAATTAAGGTCATCTGGCCGATCTTTTGGAGCGGGGGAGGTCGTCAGGCGGATTTTCCGAGGAGGGGGGAGGAGACTTCACGCACGGCCAATAAAAAAATAAAAAACGGTAGCCACTTCGAACTGCAGCAAATAAATATTGAAATAGAAAAAAGTATATACACGGTAGGGAAATATTTTATTTATAATATTTATTATATAAGAAGAAGAAGTTGTGGTAATGAAGATATAAATAAAATATAGTTACTTACTTCCTATTAAAATGCGTTTAATAAAGAATTTGCTGAATATTTATGTTTAAAAAACAAACCTATAAATTCCTTTATTTATTTATTTTTAAAATATTTATTTCCTTGAACTGTTCTTAACTTTTTGTTTGTTTTTTGTAGGCATATTATATTAAAAAAATTATTGTAATAATTATATATTGAAATCCTCATCACTTCAGATCAAAAAATTGGCTTCTAAAATATTTTCTCTGTATTATTTAAAGCTTTACGCTTTAAAAATAAATAGTTAAAAGTTCCCCTATATTTTTATTTATAAAAAATGTTCACCCTTGAAATGTTAAAATTTAATAGATATTTTTTTATAAGCATAATTATTTCCCAAGTGCAGCAAAAACATATAAGACAGTCCCAGTCACATATTCGGTCTTGGTCTGGCCCATGCATAAATGGCAAAACATGGCTAAAACAATTACCAAAATGCGGCGGGCACAACAATCGGCGGCGGAGCATAGTACTACCACTGCTCGTACAAGAAATAATAATAATAATTGTGGCCAATTGCTGCTTAGTTGGCCAGTTAATTGCAACATGGCCAAGACGACAGACGACAGTCCGAGCTCGAGACTTCCACTCTCCGCCAAAGAAGAAAAAAGAAACCATCGATGGCCACGAGTTCTTGGCTTAAAAGAGTAGCAGAATCACAGAATGGAGGCTGTGCAGCCAGGTGATTCATTCCGCCAGAGGGAACCAGTTCGGAAATGGCTTATTATGGTCAATGCTTAGTTCCGTTTATATTTTTGGGGTGTCTCATTTATTTCCTCATTTTTGTGGCTTTATTAATTGGTTATAACTTTTATGGGACTATTTTATTGACTAAGGTTGTGAGCATATTAATTAAGTGGTTTGCACTATATATTTTAAAGATTTAAGGCAAAAGCGTGGTTTAAGCTAAAATTAATGTATTTAGAGCAGCCTATTTTAAAGAAGGTTTATAATTTTTAAAAGGGAAATAAATAACTTCTAACACTATAATATATTTCCTTTAATTTCATTTAATTTTGTAAGGGTATTTAATTATTTTATTTTTTAGAATATAAATAATAAAGGAGTTGTATATGACAATTGTTTTATACGTTATTATTATTACTATTTTTTATTTGACTTGCCTATAAAAGTTCTTTATTTATTTTCACTCATAGAAAATCTCATAAAATTATTTATGTTTATTAAGAAAATCCTTTAAAATATTTTACAAATTCCTTGTATAACTAATGACTCTATTTGAATTTTCCTTAACCATTATCTCTTGAATTTATGAGGATTTTAGTACTTCCCTCACTGCACTTCTGGTTCCAGCAGTTTTCCCATTTCTGGTGTTATGATTTTTTTATTTTGTATATATTTTTGTGTTATTATTATGGCTGTATGCTGGTGACGGGCTTTATGGCCAAGTTGGTCTACAACTCCTCTGGCCAAAATGCAAAGGCGGCACTGCAATTACCAAGACAAGCAGCTAATTTTGTTTGCTGTAAAACGTGCGCCTCCATCGAAAAGATTTCTAGTGGCTTGGTTTTTTATTCTTTCTATGGTTTTTGGAGTTGATTTTTTTGTTGTTTTTGGTTTGGTGGGAATTAAACTTCGATGACTGTTTGGAGGAGGCTTGTGGATTGCGTGTCTGAGGCGAATTAGGCTGCTCTGACGCGCCGTTTATTGAGTTGTCAGCACCAGAAGTGAGAAGAGACATTAATCAGGGTGGTCTCCAAACAGATGCTAAATGATTTTTTACTAAAATGCGAAATCAAACCGGAAATCACTTCGATTTGAAAGTGAAGAGGCCACAAAAGATGCCTAAGCGCTAGTCACAGATTAAATAGCACAATGAGCTTCGGAGATCGCGAAACTTGTTCATTTGAAAGTTGAGTTCAAGTTCAGAAATGGCAATGGCAACATAAACAGCAACACCAAAAGCAACAATGGTAACAACAGGTTGCTATAATTTATATATCACAAAGAGCCATTATCCCGCAAAAAAAAGGTAAAAACACGAATAGTTGTCAACGGGAACGAAGTTTCTTTTGCTTATTTTTTTGGGGAATTTTTTGTATGCTCTCCTTTGCGGATATTGATTTGCGGTTAACTTGTTAATATAACTGATTTGATATTCGTTTTAGTCAGCAAAAAGGCATTAGTCTTGGAGTTAGTTAGGGGGTTTTAATTAAAGAGAAATTATGGAAGCTTAAATATTTAGAGGGAAAATAAAAATATATATATTATTTTTTAATATGTTAAGGTTTCAAAATATTTTCTTTTTTTATTCAAAGTCCAAAGAGGGCCCTAATTTACTATAATGTGCTTTAGAAAAATTATATAAATTAATAATCTAAAATATTTTAATAATTTTAGAATATATATTTAAATAGTTTTGTATATGGTATTATTATCTCAATTCTTCTCCTACAAACCCCACTAAAAACTCACCCAACCCACCTGTTCCCTACCCCAACTCCCATCCTCAATGCTCATTCAATAATGACTTTGATCTTTAAACAAAATCGAACAATAATCGCGGCGGCATAACACAACATAATATTATTTTTTCTATAGGCATGTGAAATACAAAAAAGTCAGACAAACCGAATTTATGTAATGGGGAAATGTGAGGCATTTAGATAACATTTTTAGGCGCAAATTTCGATATAGTACTTGAGATCGGGTTGGGGAATGGAGACTAAACCCCGTAGGTATTTCGAGGAGCGACACAACAGGAAGGACGGACGGACGGACAGGAGAGCAGACCGACAGTAAGCAGTCCGAAAAAGTCGTGTCAAGACAAAGTGCAATAATTCACACTCACTTTCGGGTTTGACGGTTTATAGGTGGGAACACCAGCTTAAGGAATATGCAACAAATAACATTAATATGGCATAAGCAACAACAGTTGGGGTTAAATTAATAGGAGAGATAAATTAATATAAATGAAAGTATTTAAAAAATGGATTTAACTAACATATTTTGATTAGTTTTTTGGGTTACGAATTA
>JAEIIJ010010414.1:0-39691 GCA_018904815.1 Drosophila ogumai | reverse complement strand
GGAAACTGATCTCCGACCAGATGAACGTCATGTCCGTGTACTCCTGCATTTTGGTCACCAGCAGGTTAAGGATCTGGCGCGAGTCCGACTGGAAGTAGTTGGTAAAGGTCTTCAGCCAGCCAGGATCATTGTGGGAGTGCGGCACCACGATTATCTTCAGCGGGGGCCGCTGCTTGTCCTTCTTCTGCGCGTCAAAACGCTCCTCAAAGCCACGATCCCAGTACTCCTTTGAGCGCATCCACTCCGGCTGGAAATCGAACTTGCTGTGCTCCTGGTTGGCCGTTATATTTGTGTTACTTTCGATTAGCTCGTAGCACTTGTCGCCCCACTGGCTGTTGGCGTACTGCTGCTCCTCGGACGGCGGTTCTGCGGTTACTTCCACCTGCTCCTGGAATTTCTTTTGGTTTGAGACGACGGCCGCATGCAGCTTCTGTAGCTGCTGTTGGTGGATAATCGAGGAGGAGCCACCACCCACGCTAAATCCGGTGAGACCATTGAGAGGTGATCCCCGTAACGCCGCTGTGGGAACTCCCGTCTCGGAAACAGGCGCCGGATTGGGCTGGCCAATGGAGATGTAGTAGAGGCAGAGCAGGATAGTCACAAACGCAGACAGCAGGCCAATACAGCGCGCTGAGCCGCGGCGAAAAAGCTTGAACGACATCTTGTACAGTTGACTGCAATTCGTTGTCCCCGGCTGGGATTCCAAGGGAAGATCTCGCTGCTGAGCTTCCGCGGCCTGGCTCGGAGTTCGTTCTACATCTGTAAAATTAAATAAAAACAAGGTTAGAAATTTATACATAGCTTAACTCCCAGTAAATATGCTTTAAACACAAAGTCTAAACTTCAGTTACCAAGAAGCAGCCAAAAAAATCAGAGTTAACAAAGCGGATCAGCCTCTCCCTCCCCGATTCCTAGCTTAATCCTCCCTCTGATTCTATTTTCCCAGCACTAATCCTGTCTGGGCTGTCCCTACCGCAAGAGTGTTTGAATATTTCATGTGGACGAGAGGACAGGCAGTTTTGTGGAGAATTTAATTAAACCATAACAGGGACGAGGGAGACCCGTAAGCCTGGGGCCTGGTGTAAGGAATGCATAAATGCTGGCGAAACATTTGTGTGTTGTCGAGAACAAGGCAGTGTCTAGGTGCTGGGACTTGTCTTTCGATAAGAAAATTCTAAGGCCTCTTTAAACGAGTGCTTTGGAGAGATTAAACAATCATAAAATTGAACGCAATTTCCCTATTCCCCTTACATAAGTCAGGTCCTTTGCCCAAAGTCCAAAGTTCAGATCTCTAACTACGTCAGCACATCAGAAATACCCGCACGAGCAAGTGAAGCCGGCAAGTCAAACTAACCAACCGAACTCTGCCAACTGAAAACTCAATCAAAAACTCTTCACATGCTCACAGAACTTTTTGCAATGATGAAATTATTGCATAGTTTGGCATCAACTTTTACCCAATGGTGGTGTTTTATCCCTCCTTCCTCCTTCTGCGGCAGAGCTCTGCGGACAAATAAATTAATAGTCTACAAACAACAAAAAAATGTTTGGAATATGCGCAAGCAAACACACAAAAACCAAAGAGAAAAACTACAGCGAGCCAAGTTAAGAGCCCGGTAAAAACAAATGAACAATTTCCATTGCTGCACATGATTTATTTACCTCGGTTTGCCTCTGCCATAATTTAGGTTTTTATTTCTGTTCGACACGCAGAGAAAACACCATCATATCACCGGCTATATGCTGCTACATTAAATTTAATTAAGATTTAAAAGGCATTTAAGGTCCGACGAGCAGCCAGCACCAGCAGCAGCATCGTTCAGCTCGATTCAAATGTTTCAATTAGCCAAAGGGGTAGGGAGGGAGGGAGCTGCTCCACAGCTTAGCTCGTATGCTAATCAGCGGACATTAAGTGATGTTGCCACAAGCCACCGCCACCACCTGTCACCGGACGGAAGAGAACAAGCTGGAAAATGCAAAACACTTGGCGCTATCCCATTCCCATGCTCCTATGGTAATTTAAACGTTTCCCTCTGTCCCAAGAGACCCATTTATTTCTCCTTTTTTTTCTTTGCTCCACAGAGAAATGTGCAGAGCGTGCGGAAAAACTGAGAGCTGAGAAGCAACCAGGGCTCAAAGCTCCCTACAAATGCTCAAAGTGGGACAGCAAATGGAAAAAATATGAAGGGGAGACACCACAAGGCATTTAGAGATCTCTGATACTGAGGAAGTTCTTTCTCTCTCCCCCAAGAACAAAGTTTCCTTCAATTATTTCAATTAGCCCAATATTTTCACTTCCTTCCGACCACCAGCGGGACCTGATAACTTCCTGCAAAAGATAAACTGAGGAAGTCAAACGTCAACTGCTGTGGGCGTCTTGTCCATGACTCCTTTCAAGCATTTTGCTAGCCAATAAATATCTTGAATATGAACAGAGAGAAAAGAAAGAGGAACCAAGCAGGATGTTTCAAAGTCATTCACTAAGTGAAACATAAAATATATTACTATTAACTGAGTGCAAAAATAGGTTTATTTTCCTTAAGCACAACTGTTAAAATCATGACTTAAATATTTATTTTAAATTTTATTATTAATTTTTATAAAAGTGCCTGAATTTTACATGTTTTTATGTAATATCATTTTGTTATTTATTATTATTATTTATTTATCTGATGATTTCATGAAAATAATTTCTGTTTTCCCCTGTGTAGTTAGTTAGGAGATAGATTGAGATAGCCAAAGCGATTCGTGCTGCTGTCATCACGAATGTTGTCAAGAGTTTTCTGGCAAATTTGATTCCATTGCAAATTGCACTCTGTCAACCTTTTTGTATGGCCTGAATAGATGACAACCTTCATCTGGGAGTCAACACGTAGCATCCTTCGGTTCCTTTTGGCATGTTATCCTTTTGCATTCACTTTCCTCCTTCAGCACAATATAACTTTGGGTTGGAAATTGTTTTTGTTTGTTTCCTTCTCAGTTAGCTCCTAGCTTCCTGTACTGATTGTAAGTGTGCGTGTTTGTCTTTTTTTTTTTTGTGAGTCCCTACACATCCAGAGGAAGAGAAAACCCAACTCAAAAAGTCAGTTTTTCCGCCACCCTGTGCCAACTACTCCGCCTTGGGTCCTTCATCACCGACTTTGCCTTTCGCACTGCCGATTTCCTTGCTCCTTTGTGCCTCTTAGCCCCCCCAGACGCCTCTTAACCCCTTGACGCCTTCTGTGATGGAGCTTAATTTCGTTCAGAGTTGCAACACGAAGCGCCATGTGAGTGTGCTCAATGCAAATGGATATCTTTGCTACCGTTTTATGTGAGATTTCTTGGGTATTATGGGTATTTCAATTGGAATAATAGATAGTTTAGTAAATAAATAATTTTTAACTTTAAAAATAGGAACAGGTAGATTTTTTAACATTTATTTTGTATTCATTTTGAGATGCCCCACTTCTTAACTACGGTTTGCAATTCAAATAATAACCATCAGAATTCAGTTTTACTGTTTATGTTCCCATTTAACTTATGCATTTATTTATTATAAATTGTATATATTTATTATATTAAAAAATAAACGTAAAACTAATAGGTATTTAACAGTCACAACTCTTTTTAAACTGTCTTAAAATTGTTTGCTCTGATGTATTGATTGGTTTGGTTGCCTTTCTTTGTGGTACAGACCAATTTTTTAGTTTTTTATATGAACAACTTTTTGGAAAGCACTCCCGGTGAATCAATTGTATACTTTGTTGTTCCCTTTTTGGGGTGGTGGGTGCACTCAGAAGTTGTGTATGGCTGTTATTCAATTTCATAATACTTTTCCAATGCAATTTTAGTTTAGAAACTTTCGAACAAGCGCCAAAGGGAAACAAATTTGGCTCTTTATTGTTCGCCATTGTATTTACATAAGAATTACAACCGTTGCCATTGCGACACCTTTAAATTGTAACAAAACGAATGTAATTTCCCTTAATTAAAAGTTGTTAGCAAAAAGTTAATTGAAAGTCATTTCAGTCACCTAAGGAGGCGGAAAAGCCGGCCGAAACGAAAGAAACTAAAAGCAGAAGGCAAAAGTGTGAACGTAAATTCAGTTCAAAACTGGTGAGCGCTGGAAGGGCAAAACCAACAAGAGCCAGAACAATGGTTTGCATAAATGGCACGGAAATTGCAGCTGCAGCTGAAGGCGAAGCGAAAACCCTTTATTCAACTTCTCGGTGCCTTGCCAAACTGAAAACTAAAAACGGTTAAAAAACTGTTTTCTTAGCGGCAAACGCAGAAAGTTGTTCTCCCCCCTTTAACAAAAAATTGCCGACAAAAAACACACAGAAATTTCAACTCTGACTTTGGACTTTGGGAGTGGTCTGGCAGCTGGAGTTTAGTGTGCCTTCACTGGCCAATCCGAAAAAGGGAACTCTGTCGGGGGCAGAGAGCTTAGCAAGGTCCCGGAACTCGACAAAGAGTTCATGCCTTTTTAATTAAAGAAACTAGCGTTGCACCAAAGCCCCCTGAAAGGAGGGGAGATCGCGGGAAGAGCGGGTAAAAGGGCCAGGGAAGAACCAGTTATGGCAATTTTCCGGGGCAGATGAGCATGAGTAATGCGGCGGTTAAGCCGCCAGTGGAGCGTGTGGGTTTGGCATGTGCCCACCATGTATAATCGCAGCAGACACAAAAAACCAAATAGCTTGGGCCCATCCAAGAGCTGTGCTAGTGGGCCATTAGCATAGTCAGCGGAGCAACAACAACCAACAACCAAGAAGAGGCCTAGGAATTATGGCAATCTTCGGGGCGGGGGCGTATGGCAATTACCAGAGGAAGTTGTCAAGATCTGGCCAAAGATGTGCCAGAATACTGATTATAATAATCAAGATTGCTCCACTTTTTCTTCCCCTACATTTTTTTATAATTACTTTTCAAGCAGGACAAGTAGCTATGAATTAGAATTCAACTTTGCATAAAATTATTAACAACAACATTCCCCAGTTTCTCTTTAAATGGAAATAATCAATTACAAAAGCTACTTATAAAAGCAATTATAATAATAATAATGCATACATTATTTACTTAAACTAGTTTACAATTTAATTATTACTATATTCCAGTTTAATTATTTATTTAATGTCTATAATACAGACAGATATTACATCTCAATTTCCGTCCCTAGGCATTAGCACCTGAAATAGTACCTCATTAAAAATAAATCTTTGCTTTCCTCCCAAGATTTATGCCTTTTCACAGGGTGTTTTTACAATGTCTAGAACAAAGTAACCCCTCCCATCACACCTTTCCAGCGACTCACTCAACCACCCACCCACCCACTCGACACAGCCGCAATTGAGTAAATGGAGCCAAAACAAAACCTCGGAAAAAAGAACTGCTCCGGGGCTGCACTAAGCCCCATGTCAATGGCAGACCAACGAAGCGAACTGGCGGGGGGAATACCCCTGAAACCGAGAGCCGTTAGACAAGAGGAACTTTCCCGGCTAGCCCGGCGAATTCACAGTTACTCACTTATGCAGCGACGCCAAACGTGACATATGGACAAGCAAAATAAAAACAAAAAAAAAAAGTAAATAAATAAAGAGGGTTCAGGAATCGAAGCTTTGAAGAATACCCTTTCTTAAGGATCTTTGATAAAAGAAAGTAATAATTTTACTAGACAAGTTAGGTAATTTAATTTCTAAAGCCTTTTAGTTGCAACATGTATACATTATTAAATTATTTAAAAATTAATAAAAATATACCAATTAACATTACTAGCCATTCCTAAATACTATAACACCCCCCGAAAGGGTATAGTAACAGCAACGGCAACAGCGAGCTCAACATTAAAGTCTGGGCCCATAAACTTGGCCAAATGCACGGGCCAGTCAGACCATAAAGGGATTGAGAAGGAGGAGAAGGTGGCGGCGGGAGTAGCGCCAACGTTGATTAAATGTCATTGAAAGAAGAAAAAAAAAAACAAAAACAAAAACAATTGGCAAGCGGAGCAACGTACGGTACCGTACAGACTACCATATCTGGGTTTTCCATAATTCCCTCAGGAACTGGGACTCACCGATCGCCTAGAGAAAGTAGCTGGTTTCCTCCTCTAACAATAACGATTGGATCGGTTTTCACTATAGCGGTTGCGGTTATCAAGCAATCATAACTCATTTTCCAATATCTGCAATTGATTGCGGAAAAGTGGCGCACCAAGAGTACTTCCGTTCCACGCACTTGAACACCAATCGAATTATCTATGGTATATGGGTCCGTACATTTTTCCAATTAGGTGATTCCAATTGATTTGCCGCTAATTAATGGAATTCACAGCCACGCTGTGCAAATTGTATTTCAATGCAGTTGTTCTTTTTTTAACAACCGCAAATATTATTATTATTTTGCCATATTAAATGTGTAATCTTGTCAGCATAAGCTCGTGGCTTTTGTTTTCAATAATTTATGCAAATTTTAAAGCGAATTAAATATGAGTGAATGATTTAAAAACCAAATATTTGGAAATTATAGGATCACACCAAGATTCTTCAATTTAAAATCTAAGTAAGTTTTCTAATTATCTTCGCTGTTATTGCTACGGTAAAACTGTTTATAATTTAATTACACTCCATAATACATAATGTCCATATCCTCTTGTTCCTTTCTCTAAGCTCCCATTTCTAGCAATTTAAGATTCTACACGTACACTGGGAACATATTAACTTATTGATATGGCTTGGGCTAAGACCTTAACGCCGAAAGCTATAAAATGCCATAAATGCTGACAAAGCACTGGGCACAAGTCGCCTCATAAAATGTGCGTCTTTTTTTCCACCCGGAACGTGAGACTTTATTTTTTGCATTGTTTGGAAGGTTTTTCGCCGCAGAGTTTGCTGTTTCTGTTCGACTTTTTTTTTCCTCTTGCTTTGTTTGTACGCAGAGGAAAATGAAATGAAAATTAATTCTTGTTTTTGTTTTTTATTATTACACACTGGGCTTACACAAAGAAAAGATGGCCCGGGTGGGGGTCTTTAGGAGCGTTGGAAACAATAGCAACGTTTATGGCTTTGATTATGAAATTTTCCGTTTCAATTTCATGGAGTTAAGTGGTGGGAAAACACTCACTCACTCACTCGCTTGCGGTATATGTAACAGGTTTACAGTTACCAATCGCTGCCATATATGAACGTAAGTAAATATGGTGTAGAACCGCCTTATAATACGCGTGGCATTGTGGGAAAGTCGAGCGAACTGGAGCCTCAAACAGTTTGACACTGTTCACTCCCCGAGATCCAGATACAGATACAGATACGGAGGTGGTGTGAAGTAGGTCCCGGTCCCCCATATTGTCTCTATTTTGTTTACCCAAAGAAATAAAAACTCCGACTCACTGTTGGTTTTAAAGTGTAAACTAATTGAGAGCTTGGCTTGGTTAATGAGGCCAACAAAGCGGATTTCCTTCAAATTACTGGAGAAATTCAAGATGTGTATCGCAGAGTCTATCTGGCGACGTATTCATTTTGGTAATCCCTTGAAGAGGGTTCTTTAATTTCAGGCAAAGGTAATCAGAGTAAATATTAAAAACACATTTCTGTATCTTAAAAAGTTTCCCAAAATAATGACTCACGACTTAATTGTTGCCTTTTATTTACAGTTTTCCAAACAAACTCCATGTCAGCTCATTAGCAATTGGGTTACAAATCACTGACTAAACAAACACCGAATTCGATGACCAATGATGACCGTTGAGCCCCGAGGCGGGTTCTGCACTATTTAGCAATAAACCCAAATGCGAGCTTCTAACCAAGTGTGACTGTGGCCGAAACCAAAGTCAAATGACAGAATGTGTGACTAACTTCACTAATAATGGAGCCAGCCGGAACATCCAACCCATACGTGTCCCATACGGTTTTGGCCAATTCATGGCGCGTTCCCTCCATTCCCACTTGGCAGCTTTTGTCACGCATCATTAGCAGCCGTCGGATAATGCGGTGTGTGCCATTGAGATCTCTATGCGGAGGGGACTGGGCAACCGGCTGGGAAACGAGGATCGAATGATTACTTTGTGCGAGGCGATTTATGCGGTAAAGCGATATGATTGCATGATGACATGACATCGCTGTTTCCCAAAACCTGCCACCGGAAAATTGACAGCACGCCATCCGCGAGCGGAGGGGAAATTTGAGTATGAACTAATGAAAATAAATAATAACCGCACGGAGTTGGAGTCCGATTCGAATTCGGAGTCGAGTCGAGCTCGGGAGCATTACCCGACAGCTGTCTTGGCTGGGGGTCGCGTCGTTCGAACAGGCTAATTTCAGTGGCCCGGCACGAAACCAGAGAAAGACACTTATCGAGGTAATCGATACACGGGGCTGACTTAAGTGACAAGCGGAAATAAGAAAGGGGGGAATGATCCAAGGCGTGTGGCATTAAATATAAGAAAACTCGAGACCCAAAGGCAATATATAGTTCCTGGATTAAATATAATATGGAAATGTCTGATGAAAAACGATCAAAATAGGTAATTTTGGGAAACCAAATATTTATGTAAAAGAGCTAATTCTAAATTGAAAACATTTTCCGAAAAACATTTAAAAAATTAACTACATTTTAGAGTTCCCAATAGGATCTAATATTAAAACCGGTTTCCTGTCTTTTGTTTGTCCGTTTTGGTCTAAATTTCCCTTAGGATTAACGTTTTTAAGAACTCTTGTGGTTAATAGTTTGTTTCTAGATTTATCAGCAGACAAAGACCCAAATCAAAAGAGAATGTAGCTATATATAGCAAGAACCCTGAGGGAACCCAACTTAAAACTATGTCCTTCCATTACTCATTGTTCTCCCTGAAAATAAACTGCAATTTACATGTCTATTACATAAACTTACATTACCAACTTACACACAAAACGGGATGGCAAAAAGTCCTTTCGTCCTGGCGCGGAACAAGGACAAAACACATAAATCAGCGCCCGCCGCACACACCGACACACACACACACAGAAACACTCGCCAAGCGGTGAGCTAAAAGTTTTTCCTTGTTTTACACAATGTAAAAGAACTGGAAAATGAAAAGTTTCCACCTTTTTGCTTTAATTTAAATGAATGCACAGCGCATTGAATCCTTTATTGGCCATGAATGGGATACTCGTAATTAGAGACAAAGCAATTGTTGACCTTTCACTCCGATTTGCTCTAGCTAGTTGTCCTCCCTTCGCTCAGTGCTCCCCACGTTCTTGATTTTGTTGTATTTTTCCACTCGCGTTGTCCTTGCCGGCGAATAAAAAGGATATAATGGAAAGGCAGTAGCCTGGAGGAGCCCGCGAAGCGCCCTCTGCCAGCGACGAAACGCAACTGACCCGCCCGGAGGAAGTCGACGGGTCCTCGGCTCTCGCTCGGCTGGCAATCGGGTCGCCTCGGCTCGTTAGCAGCCGGCAATTGCAGCAGCGCAGCATGATAAGGGGCGCTCAGCCACCTCCGCACATCTCCCACCCCACAGCGGGGGTCACAAGACCAGTGGTGCCATTTTTATAGCATTTAAAGTCATTAGTAAAATAATTAAATATCATGAAAATCATGGGGATTTAAAAAGCATTAAAAGACTGTTAAATATTATGGTTTATATTTGTTTTAAATTTTTAAGACGCCCTACGTAGATTATCCAAATGTTCCAAATGGTTTTCCTAATGGAAGACTCACTATTAAATAAACAGAAGAACATTTTAGAGCTGTTTTCCTTGCCTGACTCATTTAATGATCACAGCTAATTCAATTTAATTAAAAAAAAAAAAGTATAAAAAAATAAAGAAACATTGTGGCTCAGCTATTTAGTATATATGTAGCTCCTATAGTCTTTCAACAACTCCAAAGCATCCCCAGTTTCGCGCGTCTACTAAGATCTGCTTGGTTACGTTATTCCTGGCTGTGTTTTCACTCTGTTGGCCAGGTTTGGCTTTGTATTTGCTTTGTCGGCGCCGTCAACATCAGAGTCCCAGCCATCGCAGCCTCTCACCTGCCCCCGTCGAATCCCCCTGGCCACCGGTCTCCATGGGACGCCTCGGAGTGCGGAGGTGTTCGAGAACTCTCCCCCTTTAGTCTCCACTCGGGTTGGAAGCAGCTGGAATTACTTTTGTTTTACAACTGAGGCTGCTGAGGTGGGAAGCATCAACTGGGATTCCTGATGGTTCCTTGTTTGTCAAGAGCGAAATTGGTTAAGGTTGTTGTGATTTTTGTCAAGTGTTGACAGCTGGACTTATTAATTATTTGTGTTTCTTACTGCAGTAGCCGGAATGTGATTATTTTCGATTTTTATAAATTTTCCTTTAAGCTTCTTAGTTTGCTTCTTGAAACTACTTTAAATATTATTTATAGCTGCCTTTAAGTATATAAATACACTTTTTTTTCAGGACTTTATAAAGTTTTCGAACTTGAGCATAAACATTTCTTAATGCCAATTGACTCTTAAAACTTTATTGCATCTATTGCAAAATTTCCAATTCCCTTTGAATATTAACTTTCCAATTGTAATTATAAAACTTTGAAAAAGTTTTTGCATTTCTTGTTCACTTCTTTGAATGTTTAATGCTTTCTGACATAAGCTATTTCTTTCCTTTCATACTTTTTGACATATTTTTTTTCTCTTTTGAGCAATTTAGTTTATACACTTTTTTTTATAGCCTTTTAACGTACTTTTTCTTGGTTGTTGTAAAGTTCTTGAACATCGCTGGCCATTGGTAAACCATTTTTGGTTTCTTTGCAGCCGCAAAGTGGAAATCTTTACATCAGCGTTAATCTGCGAACTTGTTTGAGGCGTTAACTTCCATCTAGGATTAATGATAGAAATTAGCGCCATGTTCGCCAATTTCTTAAAAAATAAAATCTTTAAAACTCTTAACTCAATGGAGAAGGTATTGTTACAGAAAAAATTCAAGGATTATTTTATGGGGAAAGATCTTTCGATATAACGTCAAGTATTTAAAGGTATATTCTAAGGAATTTTAAAATGAATAGCCATAAACGTAGTAACAATTCTTCTGAATAATAAATCTGCAGAATGTCTTGAACTCTGCCTACAACATGAACTAACCCTCTACTGACATTCTACATTTTTCCCAAACGATTGCCAGCGAGCAATTAACTTTGAAAAATGCCTGGAAATCAAGTGGCAGGAGGAGCGTTGGTGGGCAGGTGGGGCGGTGAGTGCATCTCAAGTGGCTGACTGGATGGCTGGATGGCTGGATGACTGGCTGGCGGCTTCAAGTGGCGAATAAGCTCTCCTAAACGGGACGAGACAAAGGAATCCGGGCACGGAGCACTGAAGCATGCTTGCTGTGGTCCTCCTCCAAGTAATCCAAGTAACTTTTAGCCCATTCGCTCGCGAGAAGAGGAAGAAGAAGGTCGTTGTTTATTGATTGCGAAGTAAAAGCAGCCATAAAAGACGGCAAGAGCTGCAAAGCGACCGGGGAACAAAACAGAGACGGAAAGAGAGCAGTCGAGAATTGGCACAGGCCCTTGAAAAAATCTGGTTTTCCTTTTCTTTTTGTTCCTAAGCCCACGCAAATGAGACGACGGCGACGACCGACAAACGACGACGAAGAGGCCAACAAAGACGATGATGATAATTATGATTACGGCCAAGATGAGCGGAGCAAGTGCAAGTGAAGGAATTAGCAGGCAGGCACGATTTTCGCGGACTCGGCAGACACTGCAATCTCAAGTTCTGATCTGCAAGCTGATCGAGCAAAATATTGAGATATAAAAACTTTAAACTGGCTCTTTAAATTTCTTGTTATCTGATTTTGTATTCTCCCATAACAATTTTTTAAAAGAATTCCCCTTTATTGAGATAGATTAAAGAATTGTTATTTTTAACAGCGAATTTTTTAACCCCTAATAAAAAGCAATAGAGAAAAGCTTTCACGATTGAAATTAAGACATTTTTTCTTAGTTATGATCGATTTTAAATTTCAGTCTTTTGATCCAATTTAAAACTTAAAGGGTATACAAACTTCGGCTTAAAAACGTAAGCTTCCTTTCTTGTTTGTAGAGAATTCAACTTTAAACAGATGTCTGTAAAGTTTTAATGTTATTTTTTGTTAACTTTTTTTAACCCCTCTTATAAAAGTTTGATTTTGAATGGATCTGAACATCTGCTTATCTCTCCCCTTGGTTCCTTGATACTCCGGTAGCTCGTGGAATATTATCAGCCATCTCCTGGTCTTTCCCTTTTTGCATTTACGGCCTGCCAAATGGCATCTGTTGGCCAACCGATTCAGGGCAGAGATTTGGAAATAAAAGAAGGGGCAGTGCGCCGAGAGAAAGGCAGAACGATGTCAGGCATCGAAAATCCGGACCGAACAGCGGACTGGGGACTGCGGACTGTGACTCATTGAACCACAAGATGAATACAAAGATGCCAAATCAACTCGAACGAGTTTCTGTGGCCTGCAGTTTCCAGTGCCCGTGCTTGTGCCGATGCCGATGCCTTTCCTGCACTTTGTTTTCAGGTCAATTGCATCCCAGTTTGTTGGCAGCACTCGAAGCCAAAGCGACATTTGAGTTTTGCACTCGGCCTAAACGTGCCACCGTTGCAACGGTGGAAAAGTCAGTCTCTGCCGGGGCCAAGTGCGTGCAGCGTTTGTCAAATTGCCAGTTGAGAGCGCTCCATTTGGAGTATCCTCCCCCTTTCTGGTGCCGATTTGGCCGCAATCTCGGGACACAGCCCATCCTACCATGGCATTGCCCCAACGGCAGTTGACAAAAGCCATCAGCCAACCAGGCTAACAACCGCAACATTTGTAATGGAAATTCCTGCATTGAAATCTTGTTTCGTTTCGTTTAGCTGCCGTTTCAGTATAGTTTTGGCTTATACCCTCCCCAAAGGTACAATGTTTTTCCATGTTAAAAAAAACTTTTAAAATCGTGTATTCATTTTTAATCAGCATCAACAGTACCGATGCCAGAGAAAAACGCAACGTATGGGGAACAAGTTTCAAAGCGAATAACAGGTTTGTTGAGTCGGATTATATAATAACATGTCAGTGCAATGTAGCTTTAATAATGATACAATTTAATAACAAGTCTAAAATGTTTTCACATAGAATAGTTCTCAAAATGAACACGTACGTATTAACATTTACAGAATACTAGTTCTTTATAATAAATCCTATTGAAACTTAACGGTTTTTAACCCTAAACTATATATTAACAAACTTTGTCTCAGTCCCTCAAAAATCACAAAGCTAGGCTTTCTTTTAAAGATAAATCTTACAATTTCCTACACCTGGTAAGGGTATTTTAAAGCTGATGAACACCTTATAGTCCTTTTTTCTTCCTCTTTTTTGTTGGTTTAATTTTTTGTGGTTTGTTTTTGTTTGTTGTTCTTTTTTTTTTTTTGCTAGCTGTTGACTGCAAGTGGCAGTGCTTTTGTTGCTGTTATTGCTGTGGATGGGGCTTTTGTTGAAGCCCGTAACTGTTGCGGTTCCGTCAACGTCATCGTCATCGCCAACATCCCCGGACGCCTGCCACCCGGACAAAGTCAATGAACCGGCCAAGTCCCTCCTTATGCCAGACGACGAAAAGTTTTTCAGCTCCATTGCCCACTTGACCACCGACGGGGAGGAGCGATTTGAGGCCATTACATTTGATGATCGATCGATTGTTATGATTATTCGAGTATTCCTGGCCGCTGCAGCCATAGCTTTTCCCTGTCATCCAAATGGGATGCCCATGCAAATGAGCCGAGTGATTCGAAATTCGAAGCTTGTATGTTTTTGGATTAACATACCTAATGTTTATAAATTGCAAATTAGCGAAAAGGCCAAATAGAGGAGTCACCAGCATGTGAACCAACTGGCCGGGGTTGAGGAATCCCGTGCTTATGTCTGTTCGTGCTAACTCTGATCTTTATCCGACTAGTGCGAATAGCGCGACACGCGAAGAAATAAAAACTCACTTAGTGGGCATAGATTTAGTGCCTGTTCGCTCTGGGTTGAGAGGCGGAAAGTAAACAAAGCGAGAAACCAGCGCTGTCAATTTCAATTCAAGTTCAAAAGAGACGAAAACTAAGTCGGTACATCGAGCAAAAAAATTATATAGAACTGAACTTTGATAATTTAGGGGATTTAAGAAATTGATGGTTCATAAAAATGTAATCTTGGAAAATTATCACAAATTTTAAAGAATGATCGTACATACATTTTAAGTTTATTGAACACATGTGAACTTCTTTAAGGATACTATTTACTTATTTTTATTTATTCTGTAGTCCTGTCTATTTAAATCTTTAAATACATTATGACATTTTTTTTAAATTTATTTCCATTTATAAAAAAAAAGGCACTCAAATAATTTAAAAGTAGTGACTTAAATATAACAACTTCATGCCTATTTTCAGTCAAAAAGTGTGCCTTTAACAATAACTACATACATACATACATATGTATGTATTTATTTAAGTTGGTTTTATTTGCTTTTCCAATTACTCAATGTTGTTCAAACATCCCAATCTGAATATTTAATTAAAAAGGTGCCAAGTGGGGTCGGATTCGGATGGACACACTCAAAACCCCTGGCTTTCAATTAGCGCTTGGCTCTGTTGTAAAAATAACCGATGTGCGAAAATCCAACAGGGGAAACAAAAAACGACAAAACCTAAATCTATAACACACATAGTTAGATTAAAAAAAGCTCGTTGGGGTTCGTTAAAAAAGGAAAAAGAGGACGCGAGAGAAAAGTGAAACAAACACCACAACAAACAACAACAAGAGAGATGCACAGCACACAATGAGAAAATCAATTTAAATTGAATTATACAACGCCAACAACAAGACGAAGAGAACTCAAATAAAAGCGAATTGCATGGCACAAACAGAAAGAAATACGAATAAAAGCATAAAAACAAAGCCAAAACGAGCTGCGACGAGCAGATGAGACCAAACGGGTTTCACACGCTCCTCGGAAAGGAGAGATGAAACGATTCTTGGATTCTCAATGAATGGGCATCATCATACAAAACGTACAATAAAAAAACAAGGCTAAATAAAGATGAGCTGCATAAATTAAAGACGCGGCTCCCCTTCCCTGTGGCCATCCCGCCACCTGTGAGGTTTTCTTTCCCTTCTCTCTGACTCTCTCTTTTCTCTCTCTTCTGCTTCTCCTTCTCGTCTGCTTCTCCTGGTGGTTGCAATTTTGTAACAATTTGTCTGCTCCAAATTTCGTTGTTGCATTTTTGGCAATCGCTCGAAATCGAGTGCAAAATCCGTCTAGACAGATAATACATATCGGCCGGGGTGGGGGGACCTAATTCGATTAGATATCTATGTATATACATATAAAAACCCCAAGAAAAAAAGACTATTCTTTGTTCTGTAACTCAAGTAAGCGGGGGTTGAGGAATCCGGTTTCAGACACTGTAAAGAGACGCTTGTAGGGGGTTGCTTCTCTATTGATTGTTACAAGTTCACTCTCTCTCTCTAATGATATTAAACTTAATGCAAATGTTAAACTCACCTTTTGCAGTCTGCGAATTTTGTCAATAACTTTTTTGGCACTTTCGCCGCTCACCCACACACACGCATGGTCGCACAGGACACAGTTACAATGCCAGGTCGCGTATTTTCCGAAATCCTTCACTCGCACACACAGCCGCACACCCACGCGCACTTACAGCTTCGGAAGCAGAACTGCACTTGCAATATTAACTAAATATTAGCTAGTTTTTTTATTTGCTTTAGACCAAGTGTTTTTGGTTTGAATTGTGACGAGGATTCCTACTGTTTGCGAATCAATAAAAAAAATGCGATGCCCTTACACGAGCGGCAGTTTCCAGCTCATCGCGTTGTAACTTAAATACCCTTTGAAAAATTATAATAAATGACCAAAATGTTGAGATGGTAGTAAAGCAAATGAATACTATTTTATTTTTAATTTGTTAATTTCTTGTCAACCAAACGAGACCGTCTACTTGCGCGTTTTGATTTGTTTTGATTTTTTAACGCGATTCTAGTGGTGGGGAAACATCGATGGCAAGCACCGATTTCATCGATGGCAAACATCGATACCATCGATATATTCGAATGGAAAAATTTACAAACTATATATGTGTTGTATTTTTTTGTTAATAATATTGTAGAAATTATCCTATTTTAGACAAAATTGGCTATGACGTTTAAAAAATCCAAGTTAAAACATCGTTACTATATACTTTACATTTACACGTTTACAGAAAACAGATGTAAAAACGGTGTCGAACTCCGATTCTACAGGAGATGTAATTTTCTTTCGTTACCCATTCAATATCGCGAGATACTAGTGATGTGTAATTAAATAGTCGTCAAATTTAAAGTGCAAATTATAATACATTTAATAAAATATTATACAAATAGGGATATTAAAATTAAAGGAAACCCCCCAGGTGCAGCTTTAATTTAATGCGATACCTATCGGTAACTTTCACTTGAAGGACCACCTATCGGTAACGTTCAAGCAACATTTGCTGATTGCTATTTAAATTTCGAAGTTCGTCGCCGCTTAATTCTCGTAACTATTGGCCGGATCGCCGCCAGAGTCAAAATTTACGGGCCGTATCATCATGCGTGAGGTTTTCGGAGTGTCCGTTTCAATCCCCCAATACGACCAGAGGATGGCCGGACCAGCTCTCTGGTTACCGTGCTCGCCATTTAGGTTGGACCTGGTGCAGCGATCGAGCCACCATCCGCCGCCGTAGTGCTCGGCGCAGGAGGAATTTCCGGCGGATTGGCCATCGTTCCGGCGATCGTATGTGCTAAAGTCCAGATGAATGTGCGGCTCCAGGGCGTCGGGCAGCGAACCCCGGAAGACACCGTCCACCGCTAGCTGATAGTTGTAGCCCTCGCTGTCCAGCCGGAACAGAGAGTACTCCGCCCAATCCGGGAACTCTTCCCCTTGATTATAGCCCAGCTCCACGCGTAACTCATGATCGTCGCGATAGAGAATCTTGTGCGTGAACTCATTGCCGAACCAGAAATCCCTGGACAGATGGCCAAAGCCCGCACGGTACTCGTCCCAGCTGCGGTTGAAGTTCTCCGCGGGATCGAAGACGCCTCTGTTCTGGATTACCGTCCAGGCAGGTCCGTCGGTGGCGAAGGCACAGTACCGCTCATAAAAGTCCCGCTGGAGTTCATTTCGTTCCGGAACCAGAAACCTATAGACGCCATCCACTCGCTCATCTAATTCAAAGCAATCGGATTTTTCAGGCTGGTAGAACTCTGGGCAGGATTTGCAGGTGAGCTTAAAGCTTATAACTTTGTAAATAGGACTTACCAACTTTTGGGGGTTCCTTAACTAGCGCAACATTCATGTGAATAGTGTCATTTGGGGAAACTTCTGGAATTTGATTGCACTTATTGTGCTCCATTTGGGTTTCGATCTTCTGAAGCATTTCCCTAGTGCTAGCCTCCGCTTCCAGTCGCTGCATTAATGTATTCAGTCGCTCCGATAGCTCCAGCAAAGGATCAGCTTTTGATGAGAACCTGCGCGGTGCATGGATGTCCGTATCGGCTAGAAAGACCACCTTGCTCAGGACATGGTGCAGATTGATCTCCAGGCCCCTCAGCCTTTGCGCCTGTTTGGCCAATGTCTTTCTGATCAGGACAAGTTCCTTTAGTGATTCTGAGGCCAACTCAGGTGGGCGAGGAGCCACCGTATCTGCTTGGACAATGAAAACTCCAAGCTGCGTGCTCCAGGCCAGCAGGAAAATCAAAGAAAGCTGTTGGCAATAGAAAAACCGAGTTTGCAGGAACAAATTTCCATTCTTTCGGGCTATTCCCATCTTACCATCATCTCTGCTCCCCGTTCTGTGGCCGACTGAATGAAGTCACCACAGACTGGGCTACCAATAGCACACATGTCGTTAAATGTCCGCCATCTGTTGACGATTCCCTTCCAAGAGAGCCTGGCTACTTGATCGAGCATGGGTCTGGCATGTGTAGTTTGTACGAATATAAAGTTCTGTATTTTCACGGTCCTTAGTTAATCTTCACATTTCGGTTGTATTTCTTCTTTGTTTTTTTTTTTTAAAGTATTAACGACAGAATCTTGCTTCTAGTTTGCGGTGAAACATACATACGAAGTAGATGGTAAAAAAAGTAAATAAGAATAAACATTTCTACGGGCATAGCCGCACTAGATCTTGCTTCTTTTTTTATGTTTTTAATCTCTATAATTAGCCACTAACTTTTAAGATATAAATGAAAACGCCTAAGCAACTAAAGTACATTTACATACATATCGATCGATCGTTTCCTTCACATTCCGTGCTTTTCTTCCTCCGAATTTCTTTCTCCTTCTCTCTATACAGTTGATAAAGTTTTCAAAACATAAGAATTAAGGGGGGCCTACAGCCATCTTCGTTACATGTTAGCGTTAGGGTTAAGCTGATCAATTTACATTTATCTTGTTTTGCTTTTAGTTCTTATATCTTTTTTTTGCGTGCAGGTGCGAATACATTTCAAATCTTCGACTAACTCTGCTCTCTTGGCATTCTCACGTATGTATTTGTATGTCTGTATGCATATATAGTATATATTTAAATGGGTGTTTTTATATTTATATAAAGATAGCTTACTATTTTTATTCTTAGCGCACTTTGGCTTGAAGCCCAAGTGGGTTGGTTTGTTTCTTCTCTTTCTGCTTAACCGAACACCCCCACCACACAACACAACACAACACACACCAACGTGGTATAGTGGTGAGGGCGTTCGATGATCTCCCAATTAATTAGTTTACATTTATCGATAACTGGCTTACCTCTAAGTGTTTAGCTTGTATTTACATTGATTATTTCAAGAGTTTTTTTGTTTTGTGTTCTTGTTTTGCTTAGTTTGTTTCTGTTTCTGTTTCCTTTGTGTTGTATGTTTTGCTTTTCTCTGCGGGACCGTAGAACTAAATAACTTAAAAGATTGTTTGGAGTGGGCAATGCTGTTGTTTCCGTTTAAAACAAGTTAAAATTGTTGCTCTGCGCGGGCTGATTTCGGTTGTGTTTCGGTTGGTGTTTTAAAAAATTTACGAAGCGTTTAAAAAAGACTTAAATAACGAAAACGAGTTATATCCTTTGGGCTGTTGTTAGATGCGTCTGCTGCGAGAACCATCGGTCCGGTTTTTCCATTCCGGATCGTTAGGATCATCGTCCTCGAAGGGATCCTCGGCCATGTCCTCCTCGAGAGCCTCCTGATCGCCCAGATACGCATCGATCGCCGAATCGTACAGATTCAGCTCGGCATCTGGCGTCGATTCCTGTTCATCGTCCAGCGGTGCCAAATGATGCTTCGGATAGTCATCGTCCTCGTCCTCTAGCAACACATCCTCCTCTTCCGGCTCCGAAATTCCACAATCTCCTTCTAAAACTACCCTTACTATTTCATCCTCGATAACGTCCATCTTCGCCGCCATTGGATGACCATTGATCTGTCCATTATTCAGCTTGGTCTTGGACTTGCTGCTTCGTCGACTGCCACTGCTACCGCCAGCAGCTCCTGTGAAGCTGCTTCCGTCGCAGTTCGACGACACGGACTTGCTCTTTGCCCGCTTTGTGCTGGGTAAAGACGCGGGCGTTGCGTAGGTCTCGGCCAACAAGCGCTGATAGACCTCCTCGGAGAGTGGAAAGATCAAAGGCTCAAAGAGAGACGGTTGTTGAATCAGCGCATGGCTCTGTCACAAAATAAATAGAAAGAAGATTGTTAGAAAAGTAACACAAAATATTCGGGGGGTTTGGTTGACTTACCTCCCGCAGATCGGGCGTAGTGCTGCGCCGCTCCGTCTGATCCTTGAGCTTGCTGGACGTTGTGCGACGGCGGGCTTTACGCGACTGGTTGCTCATTAGCAGCTCGCCACTCTCGTTGAACCCCTCCAGCGGATGGGCCAGCGGCGAGGGAATGCTTTCGTTGTCTGGCCCAGTGCCGCCGTGATGCGGAGCAGGGGAGGCAGGATCCGGTGTATTGGCCCCGCTCGATTCAGCGCGACTATCTGCACGGCGATTCGCGCGGGATCTGGTGCTCCATGGAAACTTTAGGAACGTCTCGAAACGGCGACGCTCCTCGAGCAGGGCGCGTTGATGTCTTGCAATGAAAGCCTCATCTGAGAGATCCTCCTCATTGTACTCCTCCTCCTCCATTTCTATGAGGGGCGCTGGAGCCTGACCATTGGCCTTGGTGACCTCGTCCGCGAACTTATCCAACTTGGGTCGCTTGGGCAGTGGTGGCTCTATCTCTGCAGTTGACTCGGTCAGCTTTTCGGCAGTTTTAGCATTTAGATCTTTTGAAATGTTGCCATTAAGCTTCGGCTTCTTCCCCTTCTCATCCTTTTTTTCCACTTTGTGCTGCTTCGCTGCCGCTGCCGCTGCCTTGGGTTCAGCCGTCTTGGCATTGCCATTCACCACCAGTCCATTCTTATTATTGTTGTTATTATTGTTAATAATATTATTGTTATTGTGCTTAACGACTGCCTCCTTCTGGCTAATCCCGTTGACCTTTGGCAACTGCTCATCCAGCAGCTTTTGTTCTTGAGTAGGGGGTTGGGCATTGGAGAGCTCGTCTGACGCTGCCGCTGTTGCTGGGACACTGCCGTTGCTGAGTTTGCACTCCGCTGACTCATCCGCCGACTGCTTCGCCTTATCACTGTCGCTGTCAACAATGCGCCACCTGCAGATGTGAAGGAACACACACATGGTAAATGATTAGAATAGTAATTAATGGAAGCCGAAGCCAGCAATAATTCCCCAATTTGATATCAGAGTTGTACGCCCCCCCAAAGATGGCAGTGTAAAAGTACTCACTTGGGCGTTGGAATCTCCTTGTAGGGGAGAATTTCTACCTTCGTCTGGGCGGCCATGCTGTAGGGTATAACGATGTTGTCGATGTCGTAGATGGGACGAATACGGCGTTCCGAGGCTCTGAACGAAACAAGTCGATATATGTGCATGTGAAAGCCAGCGATTCATATATTCAAGCTTACCTCTCGTTTCGATGACTGTGGGTGGGCGATGAGTTGCGACGACTCCTGCTACTGCTCTGCTCTGTCCCCCACTGATCCTCGTAGCCGTTAAGGTGATGGTTGTTGATGTTGCTGCCGGATGTTTGCTGCTGCTGCTGAATGGAATTGCAGCTACTGTTATTGTTGGTGGTGGATTTGCGTGACTTCTTAGCGCCGCTGTGTGCCGAGATCGAGGTTGAGGAGGGACTTTGGTGGCGTTGTCGTTGGCGTTGGCGAGAGTCTGGCCACTGCGATCTGGAATTGTTCACTCCAGTTGGGTGGTGTTGTTGCTGCTTCCTGCCCGTTGCCGCCGCTGCTGCATTAAATCCGTAAATTGAATGCGGAAACGGGACGAGACGGAGACAAGAAACGGAATGGCAAAATAAAGCAATTGGTAGTTGTTGTTGTTGTTGTGGTTGTAGTTGTTGGTGGTTGGTGGTGGAATTGGTTGGAATATTTCGTGTTTTTGGTTGATATTCGATGCAAAGAAAAAGAAAGAAGAGATGCAAAAGATTGTTGTTGTTTTATGTTAATAAATTATCGAATTTTGTCATGTTTACAATAATTTACTGTTGGCCACAAGTGGCGTTGTAGTAGGCGTAGTAGAAGAAGTAGTAGTAGCAGTACCAGTACCGTTTCCGCTATCCCCTCCCCCGATGCCACTGCCACCGCCGGCTGCTAATGCTCCACTGCCCGCTTCTTTATTTGAGTTATTGTTGCGCTCCTTGCGACGTATATATCGCCGCTTGACCGCATCACCCGGCCGGCGGCTGCCTGCATGTCCGCCGCTACCGCCGGAGGCTAGCGTCTCGCGCTCCGCCTTCCACATGGCCTTTACAATGGCCTTGGCCTGGGTGCGCATGACGCGATACTGCCAGTCCGGCTGGCGGGCAACGGCCTCCAAGTGCACAGACTGGCTGACATCTAAAAAGAAGCAGATAAAGTGGTGTTTTTTGTTAAAAGGTTTACGGCAAGCATATAAATGTTCCTAAAACTGTTCTAGAGACGTTAAAAGTTAGTATTTTCTGTAATTCACAAAACTGTCCACCTTTTCCTTTGGGAAATGTTTATTTATTGGTCGTAGTTTTTTTTTTAAATCTATTTCGCTAGCTGCTCATAATTAATAAATCTCTGAGGACCAAATCCAAAAATGGAAATTCAATGCAATTTCCCACTCACCGCTGGCAAAACTGAGCACTGGATGGTAGCCAGCATCGATCAGGGCCACCCGGTTGGCCGGCATCATCGTCTCAACCAGCTCACGGGGCGCCGTGGGATCCGCTCGACCTGTACACAGGGTGCAGGGCACCTGGGGCCACTGGCAGCCGCACTTGATGTTGCTGGGTCGCGCCGCCTTCTTCGATATTGTGTGCATGTTGGTGGTCTGGAAGAGCTTGCGTTTTCGAAACTCGGACAGCACCAGTGGCCTAGCCCGACTGCAGAGCATATCGGATGGCGGCTCCTCCTTAAGGCCATTCGCAGGCGACGGTGACTGGCTAACAGTTGCCTCAAGCTGGACTTGCCCCTTGGAGTGGGATAGCTCCACATGGAGGTCACCGTACTGACGGATTTTCATCTCCAGGTCGGCCAGCTGTGAGCAGATCCACGACCATCGCAGGGCTATGGCGGCCCGATCTTTTGAGTAACGCCAAACGGCGCGTCGGTTTCTAAAACGAATCGAATGAAACAAAAATTAAATAATTAATTATTTTAATTTTGGGAATGATATGAATGGTGAATACAATTATATATTGCTGTAGAACCTTATAGTTAATCCCCAATTATAAAATTTATTATTATGGGACTACTTTTACTTCCTAAATTGCTAGCAACAAAAAATATGGCAATGAAGTTGATAAGATCCCCGGAAAAATGGTGTCATAAGCAGCAATTAAAATCGATTAAGTGCGTAGTTAAGGACGCCCCCATAAGAAGGGAAACAAAATCCGCTTTATTTAGTTTAAAATTTGAACCGCACCGAAAATAAATCTACAAAAAGCAAAGAAAAGTAAATACTCAATATAAAGAACGTACTTTAAAGGGCTGTCAAAAAAGAAACCCCAACAAAGACTTAAAACAAAACAATATAAATCGACAAACATTCCTCCATGTTATCGGACATGAGACCACAAATCGATAAAAAAATCTGACAGAAAAGGGCGGCTAAAAAAGCTGGAGAACCAAAAATCATTTGGAAGCCTAGCAGATTAGTTGGAAATTCCCCCAAAGCATCTACAAATAAAATCAATGGAAGTACTTACATGGGTAGCGATAGCTGCTGGGTATTGTTATAGGTGACCATCTCGTCGGCGGACTCGCCGCCGGAACTGGATTCTGTGGCATCAGAATCAATGGCGTTCTGAACCTCTCGCAGCTCCGTGTGCAACAAACCGGCAACGTGGGTGAGTTCGCTGGTCACATAAGTGTCGTAGCCGGGCACAATGTCGTCCGCCCGCGGCGTATTCGGATCCGTACTGGACCCCGTCGTGCCTGCTGCTGCACCAGTTGCTGAAAGACCCGTTGTTGCTGCTGTTGCTCCTCCTGCTCCGGTCGTCGAATCCAACTGATTCTTACGCGGACGCTTACCCGGCAGCGTTGTGGAGTTTGAGCTGTTAAACCAGCTGGAAGATGGAGCCAAGGTGGCCGAGGTACCGGTGGCCGTGTGACAGATCTGTTGATGCCGGGCAGCTGTGCCAATATGCCGAATCACACTGCTCATCTGGCTGGCCGGCAGCGGATGCTTCTTCTGTTCCTCCCAGAATGCACAGTCTGGTCGTCCAGAGACAATCGACAGAACAGTTGCCTCCCTCTCGGACAGTGTGGCACTTCTGGCCGGATTGGGAGTCTTGTGGGAACTGCGGGCGGACCATTCCAGAATGCCTGCCACCTCTCCGCTGGCATGGCGGCACATTTGACGGGCCTGAAACTTACGCATTCGGCGCAGCAGAAAATCGATCCGGCGCGTGATCAGATGTTGCCGCTGCTCCAGTTCTGCATGGCTCTCCTCCCACGGTCGCTCCTGCTTAACACTCACGTTCGCGGTGGAAAGGCTGCTGGTGCTGGGAAGGATGCTGGTGCCGCTGAAGCTGGGCTTTATATCTGGCAGCTCGGGTACACTGCTTGCAGGTGCCGCCGTGGACGCAGCGGGCGGTGCCTCCTCCCACACCTCGTTGAAGAAATCACAGATAGCATCTGGATTGACATGGGCGCCGTCGAATGTCTTCAGCGCCTTGAGCACCTCCTCGATATCCTGATCCTCTAGCACAGCGCCAGCGGCCCCATCTTTGAGGAAATTAATCGATCCGGCGGTGCTCTGCGGCGTCAGCAGCTGTTGCTGTTGTGGCATCGCTTGCAAACGCGGGGAATCCTGCGGCTGATTGACTGGCGTCTGCTGTTGCCTGTTGGGTGTTGTTGGTGGCTCTGGCTCAGGCGGAGGAGGCGGCAGCTCCTCTGACATGGCGATGACATTGCCATCCAGCTGGCTGAGGCGCTCTAGAAAAGTATGCCAAAACAGGTAAGCTTTTGGTTTTCAGTTGAAAATTTACACCTAACTTACCCTCTATATTATCTGTTTCGATCTTGGACAGCTCCTCCTCGGCTGGAATTGACTGATCTTCAGCTGCTGCCTCTCCGCTGACACCTGGGGATTCAGTGGTGGAGCTAGAGCTCGTGGCAGCTGCCGGCTCCTTACCAAGGCTCACTTCCGGCAGCGTTTTTCTCAGACAAATCTCCGCGGAGATAGCCTCCTCGAAGTTGATCGTCAGATCCGCCAGCAGCTGGGCCGTGGAGTTGTCCTTAGGCGAGCTGCTGCTGTGTGTGTTTGTGGTGTTGCTGCTGCTATTATTGTTCTGCTCCGCCACCGCTGGCGAGGCGCTGGTGGAGGCCCCAGCTGCATCCGGCGTGGAAGGACCAGCGCTGGCGCTACTGCTAGAACTGTGTGGAGTCGGGGCTGTGCTCAGCCCCATTGCTGGTTCATTGCTGGGCTTATTGCCGCCGGACTTTCGCTTATTGTTCGGTTGCGAGGATCGCAGTTGCGGTATGATGGCTGCCGGCGATGATGCCGAACCGCCTGCCGCCGCTGCTGCTGCTGCGGCTGCTACAGCTGCCGCTTCCCGGGAGCGGGTGACGCGAGTGGTGGCCGTGGCCGGCGTGGGCGTCGATGGCTTTTTGGCCACTGAGCCTGGACCTGCTCCTCCTGTGCCGCCGCCGGCAACTGCGCCGCTGTCCGAAGAGGAGCTGCGGGCCGAGGGCGAGGCGGTACTGGTGAGCTTCTCCTTGGGACTTAATGGCTCGGCTGTGAGCGCTGGTGCCATAGTTGAGTAGCTCGCATTTGGGTCGCGATGCTCGGGCTAATTCTGGTCAGGTCACTTTAGACGTAAACAAAACCAAAACAATAATTTATTTTAGTAAAACGATAAGCGCGACGATTGGAATGAAAACGACAGGCAAACTTTTTGTTTTATAAAACTGCTCTTACACTCTCGCACACACACACATATATGTGTCGGGTTACTTCGTTATCTCAGCCTAACTCTTTCCCAAAATCGAACAAAAAAGCCGCTAATATTTGTGTATTTTTTTTATCTCGCTCTGCCGCCCGCCTCCCAAAGAAATCTCGTTGTGTCTTTTCCGGCGTGTTATGTACAAAATACACGCACTAAAACAGTCACAGCCGCGCTCTGGTCTGAGCGAGCAGGCGAGAGCGAGAGAGGTCAGAACGCGCGCTATTGCACACAATGATGCGCAATAAAAAAAACTGTATAGAACACGCACACACACACACACACATACTTGAGCGTATTTACTTGGGCTCGGGCAGGCAGAGATGGGACAAGCGGACAGACTTCTTACATACTGACGAAATCAGCGCTGCTGCTCTCATAGGGAAAAACACAATTTTCCGAGATTTTGCATCATCTGCTGGCGGAAAATTGGCGCGCAGGCCTATTATTATTTGTGGTGGTTTCCATGTTTTTATATAATTGCATTTATTGGATTTTTCGACTACAATTAGCAGCAGCAAACAGCTCCTCGCGCCTTTACAGCAATAATACACATACTCTGGCACACCACACATACATTCGCACTGAACCAGCGTGCAATTGTGTGATCCACTATTTTCAGTTATTTACACAATCTCATTTTTTGTATTCCGCAAGTCGGTATTAAATTCTGAGTATAGTTAATTCAGTTGTGTGAGTTTTTTCTACTGTATTTGCCCGATTCAAACGAAAAGGGAACAGAAAAACGTTTTCAGCGCGAAAGTATTGTCCAGTACTCACTAACACAAAGGCACATGCACATGCCCACATTCACACCGACAGGCAAGCACAGGCAGGCAGCACGCAAGAATTTGTAAATTGCTTAAAAATTAAGTAGTATATTTGTTATACGCACAATTCGGCCGTTTCGCACAATGCTCGCACAATTGCCAACTATTTGCTTACACAATGGCGTGACTCGCGCTGGGGGAATTGTACGGTTCTCGCTTCACGAATTTTTTTCCTCATTTATTTTTTTCATGCTGCCCTGCTACGCTTTTGGCAAAACGACGTGTATCGAATCGTATCGAAGCTGTACTCGTTTCTGTGCCCTGGCTGCCAGACCAAAGTACGCATGCCGTACAGCCGGTTGTCTCGCTCGCACTTATGCGTCACCTATGGCGGTGGCGCGGCGCAGGGTTGCGTGTGCGAGCGGGACGAGCCGAGGGTTGCGTTACTTTTCGGCATATGGCAACACTGGGCGCGGGCTGCTACCATGGAATGCAACCGTGCGTTAGGTGTTTCGATATATTTGTTATTGTTTTGGGATTTTATGGCTAAATTATTGTTAATATGTTTTATGTGATTTACAGAGTTGGAGTTGACTAAGACTTCCTGGGGCTAGAGCCACCGATAAGATCATGTCTCAAATAACAGAGCCAAATAAAGACTATAAATGAATATATTGAGCCTCGAGTGGTGTTCCTTCAAGGAATTAACGTTAACGCCTTATTTCGAAGCTATTGAACGTGTAGGCATCGATCTCCTTTGCCGGCGAGAACTCCGCCTTCGTGATGCTCGACTGGGGACTGCCCGTGGTCTGGAGCCAATGTTTCCTGCGAATTGTGGGGAAGGCGTAAACTCTTTAGACTAGCGCTGATTTCCAGGAAATTACATTTCGTTCAGCTGCGGAAGAGGTCCCTCCAGTTGGCCCTTGACCGTTCCGTCCTTGGTGTTCATGCACCAGCCCTTGATGCCCAACGTATTGGCCGTCTGTGCCGTATACTAAATCAAAGGATTTACATAAATCCTGCTCATCAGTCAAGGAAATTGGCACTTACCTTGCGGAAGAACACACCTGCAATGAAAAGGACAGGTTAGTTAAGTCAGATCAGGTAGATGGCTAATTAAAGTACCTTGCACACGGCCAAACACTTCGAAGTTGCACGCGAAGAGCTGCGCGGACTTAGATGCTGCCATAATGTCGCCGAAATTGGATGTTCGCAGATCCTGGCAACTATACCCGCCTGGATACCGTAGTAGAGAAAACAAAACAAATGCTCGGACAACCAAAATAGAATTACATCGATGTGCCATAGTGACCGACAGCCATGTGACCGTACTTCAGGGCGCCAAATAATACTAACGGGGCTTACAAATCATTCAAATTCATTACTTTAAAATTTTAATTATATTTGATTACCTTTTAACTAAATGGATCTATTATTTGGGGTGGAAATTACATAAATTTTCCCCAATAAATCAGATAACATTTGGATAACTTGTTTTCTTATTATAATTAGTAATGCTCAAATGTAAATAATTTCCTCATGAACATTTATTTAACAGATCTGATGGAGTTTCGGATACACTTTTTCATGGAATTTGGAAAGCATACCAAGGTACAAACAATTAAAAACAAAAAATCATCAAGTTTGGATGGTCTTAATCAGCTTATCGACATTCGTAGCCTCCACCACGGCGTTCACCTGCAGGCCCGCGTCCTCCATGGCTTTTCTGGTAGCGTCTCCGATAGCGATCAGCTTGCGGTCCTTGGTGGAAACGTTGAAGCTGTCGAAAAACTCCTGGGAACTGCGGACGCTGGAGGGCCCAAAGAAAACGATCGTCTCCATTCGCTTAAGCTTGAGAGCTTGACGCATCTGGTCGATGAACTTCGGATGGGACTGACTCCCGTAGACTTCGCAGACGTCCACCCGGAATCCCTGGGCCACCAGCCGGAGTCGAAGCGTATGTCCGACTCCATTGCCGCAGGGCATTAGCAACGGAAGCTCCCGCTTGGGTCCAAACGTTTCCACAATCAGGTCACACAAATTATTGGCATTTACTGTGTAATCGCCCATAGTGGACAGCCTCTGCAGGGTGTTCCAGACCATGCTGTGGGTGCTTTTGCCTAAAGAGTAATTGTTCAGAGAGCGCCAGCAACTGGGTAGTGGAGCGTTCTCCAGAGCCTCGTTCACAGCCTGGACACATCGGGGGGACGCAAAGATAATCCCTGCGTATCTGTGCGGTTCCTGAAGCTTCATTTGCAGTGACTTTAGATTCTTAAACACTAATTGCGCGGGAGCAATGTAAATCGGTTCCAGATTATGGCGACGCATGGCCGATCCATATAAATCTTCCGACGATGGAACCTTCAGCAGGATTACCGGCCGTTTACCATGCCCAGACATGATAGAAAAGGAATTTATTCGAAATAAAACTTTATGATATGCTGAATTTGATCTTATTTTTTGAAGCGATCGTGTTGAACGTGAGTTAAAGTCGTTAAGAAACTATACTGGGCCTTTTTGAAAACTATTGCCGTGCCGGTTACATTTAAAAACAAAAGCTAGAGGTTGCTTTTTCAAAATAAAAAGAAGTCCCTAACCTTTCACTCCAATAAAATAACCCTATTTTTTTCTGGAATGTTATCACAATAATTTGCATAGTATTCAATAATATTTTGTATACATTTATATATGGAAAACAAGGGGAGTAGAGGACATTAATCGTAAAAATAGCAAGGACAACAAATAGATTTGGATCTGCTTAGACAGCACCCATTTGCAGGATGGGCGTAAAGAGCTTGTAGGCCTTCTCTATGAACTGCACGCCCGATAGCATTTCGGAAAAGAATGTGCTGACCCGGGCCTTGGCCTCCTCAGGTTCCTGCTTGCTGCTCAAAATAGCGGCGTACCTATGAGTAAGACCCTGGAGGTGTCCATTGAACTGCTTGCAGAGATTGACCACACCGTCCACCTCGTTAGCTGTGCTGTGATGCGGTTTCACCAGCAGCAGCTCGGCAATCTTGTGAAGCTTGCACATCTCCAGGGCGCAGGCTTCGCTCAGAGCGTGGATGCTCTTGGCATAGGCCTGCTCCAGATCGGCAGAGGTGGCCTCATCGGATGTCAGCCACTCCAGGCATAGCGACCAGTGTCTGTTAGGGGTTCAAAGATAGCCATTTAATAAAAGACTCTAAGGTTAATTAGAAACTACTACTCACTTGGCCACATCCTCAAACTGAATCCCCACTTCGGTATCGGCAATGGTACCAGCCAATCGCTCGCTGAGTTCCTGAGAGTCGTAGTCGCCCTCGCTTTCGCACTCCAGATCCTCCAGTTCAATCAGCTCCTTCACTTCGTTGATTGTCTCCTGCAGTTCGGAAAGAGCGTTACCACTAACCGCATCCCGGAGGGTGTCCAGTTTGAGGCACGACTCCTTCGACAAGATCTCCAGGGCCTCGTAATGTACCAGGCCACAATAGTGCTCGAAGAGAACCTCGAAGCGGAGCTGCGCCTTTTGCTTCTCCAGCCGCAACTGCTGCAGCGACTCTTCCATTTGGTCTGCATCCTTCTTCGCCTCAAGCAGCAGAGCACTGAGATTGGGTTTGTTGGCCTCCAGTCCCAGCAGCTTCCGCTTGTTCATCAGCTTAGGATCGTTGTCCTGCAGTATGGTCATGGTCTTCTTGCCAATACCCTCGAGGGTGTCCAGCCCCGTGTTTAGTACCTTTGTGCCCAGATTAGTGACGAAGCCGAGGCCAAAGGCTGGCGACGGCTCGCCTTCCGTTTCTGTGGTTTCTTCTGGCGTTCCTGCTGGTGTTTTCTCCTTGTCTTTGCCTTCAACTGGCAGCTCCTTCGCTGCCGACTGTTGTTCAGCTGCATTGATGCGAGCCAGTTCCTCGGGGTCGGGTACGCCTATGATCTGATTTAAGCCCTGGTTCACCTGAGTGGTTATGGTGCCCAATCCCTCGGTAGCTGTGCTTAGCACGGAGCTCAGCTTACCGCCCCACAAGCCCCACGAGGATGAACTGTTGGAGGTCGCTGTGGGCGGAGCAGCAACAGGGGGTTCCTGCTTCTGTGTCACCACGACATCCTCTGTAGCTTTTGCGTTGTTTTTGCTAGCTTCTTTCTCCTGCTGCGGCTGCGTCTCTTTTTCCACGTGGACAAACTTGTCCTCGTCGTCGCCCCAGTCGTCCCAGTTGTCATCCTCGTCGCTCTGATTCCAATCGTTGCCGCTTTCTTCTTCTTTTTTCGGTTTGTTTGCCATTATTTGCGTTGGACTTTCTGCCTCCACGTAGATTTACTTTCTGCACCACCAGGGCTGCCAACTGCGTGAAAGTGGAACAGCTGTGCTGCATATGGCTGCCAACTTGTTGGGAAAGGAATTCGATTGGTGTATTCAAGCGATAATTTTGCCGCCATCAAGTTTAGAATTTATCGATTTTTGAACTGTACAATTTTATTCAAAACGTAGAAGACAAATAAAATATTTGTGAACAAAAATAAATTATAAATAACATATACATTTTTTAATGTATTATATATATATGAAATATAAATTTACTTTTATATTTAAGATGGGCGAACTTAAATAAGCAGGGCTTTTAATTTTTAAGTTAAACGAAAATGTACTTAAATCTTATTCATTAAAAAACACCAATATTCTTAAATCTTAACTAACATTATTTGAATATTCATGTTAACTACTTTAAATTATTTAAGGATTTTATAAACCTACGAGGTTGTTGCTTTTAAGAAACTAATTATAAGCACAAACACTTGTTTTTAATAAAAACATTTTTAAATGTTGATTGTGTAACCTTCTGTGTACTATAACATCGCTTGCCTTTTGCTCTTATCACGAAACCATAAATAATTTGTCTTGCCTAAATTCCTTCACCTGTGCGCATACACACACCTCCTGGCAGAGGACACCTCCTCCTCCACATAGGCACACACTCGTTCACAAGCACACACCCGCTCTGTTGTCAATGCATACAAATTGAATTGATATTAGTTTGTGAAATATTTAAGCTGCCAAAATACGAAATAAATGTGCTGGCATGTGCGTGTGCAAAGCTTTTTCTATTTTCCATGTAATTCCTACCTTTTCCATGGGCCCTCGTTGGTTTCTTATTGAGATGAGAGAGACCAAGAATGTTTTCTAATTTGGAATAAAACGCAAAAATTATTGTCTCGCCAGGTTTTGTTTTGTGCTTTTCTGGATCATTTGAGCTTTGTTCTGTTACATGCTCGTGTTTATTTGCATGCACAATGAATATTGTTATTGTTATTTTTTTAATAATTTGATACTTTTAGTTTAAATTTTTTGTGCGTATATATGAATATATTTTTTAATTAATTACATTGTCAGAAACAGAAACCAAGGTTAGTTGAAAAAATAGTTATGTACATACCTACATATATTAAATTCTGAGGTTCTCTTAATTTTTAAAAGTTTGCAAATAAATATTCATTGAAATTTTCATTCAAGATATCTTTAACATTCACCCCTGTCCTGGGTAAATTCTTTTTTAAAGTCGAAAGATCTTTTTTAATTAACACATACATACCAGATTAATGGATACTGATGGTGTTGCAACATAAAAAATAAAAAACATTGAGTAAAATATTTTCTTTTTTTTAATATCGTTTTTATGTAGGAAAAATCATTTTATTTTTACTTAAACACAACCTTGCACGCTTTTCAATATGAATATGAATTCCGGAGGATATATGTATGTAAATCCTATCTCTAAAAATATATGTATGTATATATACATACCATAAATTTCCAGTCGAATTTTCTGTTTTTTGGGGAAATTTGTCCCACATTTAACTGGGCTCATAAATTAGAAAATCACACAGACACGTGTGCAGACAAATGTGCGTTCATCAGTCGAAAACCGAAAAGTTTTGCTAGCTGAGCTAACCAGCATATAAATTTGACAGCAACGGTGAGGCAGCGCAAAATTAACAAACCAACACAATTTCCCCACACTCACGCACACGCAGACAACACACACACAGCTCGACGCACACCTTGACATAAACAAAGAATTTTCATAAACTTGCTGCACAGTTTTCCTCTTTCAGCCGGGAACCACATGAATATTTCGTCAAGCCAGGAAATTTATCTTCCCCAAGGAGGGAGTACCACTATACACCACTATATTCAACCCGCAAGCGATATGAGTAATTTTTTAATTAAAAACTTGGAGAAAAAGACGCTATTGCCGCCGACCAACAAAACCGCTAAAATGCCAGTTGAGCAATGAAATACCTTTAAATAAGCTGACGTCCTTTGCATTCTCCACTGAGTAGTGAGTGTATCCTGATACGACAAAATGGCCTCAAAGTGGCACTCAAGGCAGCACCATCCTTGGAGCCAGTAATTGCATGTTCAGTGTCTTGTCAGGGCCAAAAATTAAATGTAAATTTGCCAGAATATAGGAAGGAGTACGTAAATATTGGCTCTCGTCTTGGGAAGTTTAAGGAAGACAATGACAGTGTGTATAAGTAACAGATATGGTCTTAAGATGCCATTAATTGATTTTTAATAGTAATAGTAATAGTAAGCACATTTAACCTCTGATAATATTTATATAAATATTTAATCTCTGATTTATATTATAAACAACCAAACATAGTACATTGACAAACATGAAATAAAACTTAAAAATTGGTTTTAACTATGGCCAAACATGAAAAGTGTGAGTCCCAGGGACTGCGCCCGTCAATGAGGGGGCATCATCGTCACAAGTTCGCACACAAGCAAACACATCCTTCGTGGCTGCCAACCGGCATCTTTGTCAAGCAACTAATATAACTTGAGAGGAGCTGCGTTCCCTCCCACTGCCTCTCCCACTCCCACACCCAATCTTTTCCCCAGGACAACAATGTTATTGATACCTCAGCCATACCCCGGACAAACAAGAGAACCCTTTCGGCAAGCTCCCCCGAGCATATTGTCTCAAATATTTTGGTGCGTGTGCGGGTGTCTGTATAAATCTTATTCCCATCGACTTGATGTTTCTTTTTGAAGAGTTTTGCTGATGACAATAAACCAAACTTCCAGCTGTTTATTAACATGTTTCTCTGTCAATATATATATTCTCCTATCTATAAATACACGCACGACTGGAAAGGTCGGGTGGGTAAATGGGACAGGCTGGCCTGGATCCCGAACCCGGAACGCATATCTCTGTCCTATAAGTATCGCTTTACAAGTGGAAAAATTCCTTTAGGCCAAAGTGTGCATTAAGAAGATTGTTTTACTATTGTTGTAAGACACCCAAAATGTATACATTTATCTATACGTATAAATACCGACATATACATATCCCTTAACTACATGAATATTGAAGGTACTGGGAGAAATAAGTGAGGCGATTTTTTAAACTATACTTAAACACGTTGCCTACAATTATTGAAAAAAAAGTGGAGTACAAAATATAGTCATAAATCACTGATTAATTGACCTTTAAAAATATACCCCTTTTTATAAATTTAAGGGTAATATTTTTTTACTGAAGATAAAATAATTTTATTTTATTCCAGGGATGTTAGATCCAGTTGGGAATTATTTGTAAGTTAAGAAAATAATTTTATAAGTGTAGTACCCACAAGTTGGGATATCTAGGGCGACGGATTTAAAATCGATCAAATATTTCTCTCAGTGTGGCCACACGAAAGTTGCCCAAAGGCGAATGCTTCTTGTTCTTCTCCATCCTGCGTCCTGCTTCCTGCCACTTTTCGCATCTTCTCCTTCGGCGTCTACAACAGCTTCCTTGCTGTTGTCATTCCACTCAACAAAAGGATTCAAATTTCATTAAATCTCATACAAAAGTATCAAAATGCCATTGTTGTCATGGAACTCCCACACACACTAACACTCACTCACACTGCACTTGTCAGGAGGACCTTGTCTCATTCCTTCGCTCACACATCGGAGAATCTGGGAATGGAAGGCTTGACGTCTTTAGCTATTGGTAACTGCTTTTACTTTGGGCCTTTTATTCGATTTACGTTTGAAGTTACCCCATATGTTCACAAGCCGGGGGCGGGGTCTGCGTGTGTGTGGGGAAATGTTTGGCGAGCAGGCGTGTCCTGATCGCTATCTGGTGTAATGGAAAACTTAATAGACAAGCCGGCAGAAATAAACTGGTAGAGTGTTGTGTCTCCAATACATTAATAGCAGCAATTGCAATCGTTTGATTGTCCTTCCTCGCCCTTCTATGGTAGATAATCCCCACAAAATCAGATATTATTGCCAATACTGCGATATGTGATCTGCTTAAATTGGGTTGTGGGAAATCACACCTGTCGGCGGCATTAATATTTACAGAGGGGTTGATAAGCTGATTACTTTACGCCAACAACTAGGTTACAGTTTCCATCCCTAAAGGAGTTGGTTGTGAAATAGTTTCGAAATAATGATAAATTATCTGGAGCCTCAACATTTATTTCTAATTAATATAAAGTCCAGTATGGCTTTTTATTCATAATAATTTTTATTTAAAATATGAATTTATTATTATTATTATTACTGAAATGGGTAAAAAATAATTGAAAGCCCTTGTAATCCTTTGTAGTTATAGTAAAGTTTGTAAAACATGTGCAAATATTGCTAATTATTATTGTTTTATTGCATAAAAAGAGGAAACTCTTGCTCCTGAACTGACAATATCCTCTGTATTGTTAGAACTTTTTTGATGCTGGACAAGTTTTTAAATTGCTTTCGCATTAAGAATCATCAAAATGCGTTTTTCGCTATACTGCAGCCTGGCCGTTATGTCGCATACTTATAGTATGAGCATAAACAAGTATATATATTTGTGAGATCCAGAGTCAAGCCATGTTTGGCTTATTTCAAGTGTCATTAAGTTTGCGGTGATCAGCCACGATGTCTCGTTTCTTTCACTTTTCGTCAACTCATCAAAGTTTGGTCTCGCACAAAAGTTGAACGCAGTCCCTTGGGAGGTTATGGCCAAGATTGGATTAAACATTTATATGTGCTTACATGTGGTCTAAGGCCAGAAGCCACAAAATGATAGACGAAACTTGGCCACAATAAAATTGCTGTAAACAATGTGGGCCAAACCGAACAAATTTTCATAAGCTTCCACCCATGCAGTCCTACTCGGCTCTCTTGAATAAAACCGCAAATCATTGGACGTATCTGCTGGAGCTGAGGCCAGAAAACTGACCAAAAATATTACACATACGCCATGTGAGCCGGAAAAGACCAAGGCAATTTATTTGTTTATTGTTTGTATTGCTCAAAACCCATGGGAAGTTCATAATTTCGGAAATTTAGTTAACTCTGATGGTGTTTTAACTTAATTTGGCATCAAATGGGATTATTTTGACAAAGAAATTTAATTCTTTTTCGAGCTGAGTGACCGAGTAGCAAGTGTGAAGGGTTTAAATTTAATTATATGGAATTTAGTTTATTGACTTTTAGTTTAAGCACTTGGAAATAAATATTTAAGTTAAGGATAGCGAAATAATTCAAGTAGACGTTCCATATGTTCCCGCAGTTTCCTGCTTTCAATTGCTCTGCAATCTTTCGCCGCTTGGCAATCATTACTGCGCTGAATCCAAGAAGAAATCACGTTCCCGGCAGCATCCACATGTCAACGCGGGGCACCGAATGATGCCGCCAACGCCACGCATGCCACTAATGAGGCTCGTTAGCGTGGTCATCCACCGGGAGGCTCTTCGCAGGCTCCCCGATCCGATCCAACCCGTCCGTCCATCCATCTATCCCTCCATCCCTCCATCCCTACCAGCCATGTCGGCTCATTCGGCGGCGGGTAATGTATGCAACAAGCCGCACTGAACAAATGTACCAGGCAAATCGATAAAGTAATTTGGCCAAAGCCCTCCGACCTCCCTCCGCGAACATTTTGGCCACATAATTTTGTTTGGCAGAGCGGCACGTAGCCGATGACTGAGTGACTGGGCCAGGGACCAGGAAACGCCAGGGGTTGGGGACACTGGATGGCTCCGCCTAATTGCAGCACCATCTTGCGGTTATGTGCGCTACGTGCGTTTGTCGCACGTCTGGCTAATTAAAATTGCATTTTTCGTACGCAGCCCACACAGGTTATTGATATGCCATGGATATGTGTATATATGTAGGAGAACAATCGTGTATATATTGCACAAATGCGAACATTGCTTTATCGTGGCACCAGTTGGAAGTCGTTTATACTGGCTATATACCATATTTGAGTGCCTTCTGGGGGTTTGATGAAGTCGAGGAGGTATTGTTAAATAGAAGGGCAATAAAGACAGGAAGTTTCTGCATATAGTAACAGGAATAGATACACTTTTTCGAAAAATTTGCTTTATTCATTAGTATTTTGAAAAACAAATTAACATGTCTTCATAAAAAAACATGTTTATTTTGTTATTTTCGGTCTTTAATATAAGAAAAGATTATTTGTTTTCTTTAATATAATATGAGGTCAATTAATAAAGAAATTCCAACTACGTTCTTTTCTTTAAATCTTTACAGAAAAATATAATTACATATATAATTATTATTATATTAAAATCACTACCTTTTAAACTAAAAATTCCTTGCACAACTGCCTCATTTTATTCCCTGTGCATTTACTGATAGCCTGATTTAAGTTGGGTCATTCAAACCCCACAGAAATCACATGAGTTTCCACTCGTTTGACATGTCAAGCACAATGCCTACCCACACCTGAACGCAATATCAGTTTTCAGCATTCAGTTAAGCCAGCAGTCTTATTGATTGTCCTGTCCCCAAGGACCCTAGGCTGTGCGCACATCCTTTCGCCATCTGCATAAAATCAATCAAATTTACGGAAATGCTTGAAAGGGTCAGAGACCCTCTCATCAGACCCCCAAATAGGCCTAATTAATTGATTGAAGATGTCGTGGGCGCTGTTGTTTCCCATGTCCTTGGTGTGGTCGTGCTCTCCAGCTCCTTTGTTGAGTTGGGGTCGCAGTTGCAACTGTCATAATATTGACTCATTGCCGTTGTAATTAATGGTGTTAAGACTCGCACGCCGTTTTAATGCAATCCAATTGACAGGCGGCATCCGCTGCACAACCCACCCGCACGGAACCATCTGGGGGATATTGATTTCAATTATAACGATGTAGCACACCCTGGACCCAACGACCTCGATTTCTCGTTCGAGGGGAACCTATCGTTGCCCCGAGGGCATGTTAACTAATTGTTAACCTTCTGGTTTGTGTTTCGCATATTAAATAGGAGAACAGCGAACTTCCAACAGAGGAAATTCCAGCATTGATTAAATTGAATGGCCAGGAAGTAGATCCTTACGAGCGATAAGTATCGACTGGAAATATATTTATTTAATGAGGTTTTACGAAGGTCAATTGTGTGTTGAGAAGTTGTGTTCTTTATTTGGAAGAGGAAGAAAGCCTGGCATCATTTTATGGCTGCGCTTGGAAGGATCGCTTTGAATGTCAATTGTTTGTACATAGACTACAAATTTACTTAAAATCTTCGCTTAAATGAAGTAAGAAGGATATTAGAGGCTGGCGTCATCGTCGCAGCTATCTTCAGAGTCAAATTCGATTCCCACAATGTGGGTTTCGGGTTCGTCAGCCAAGATGGGAGGTCTCTTTTGGCTCGCCTTCTTCAGCTTGCCACTGCCTGAGGATTTATTCCCTAGTTCGAAACCCTTGAAAACATTTGTTTCTAATTTTTCACATTTCTTTCCCTTCGGTGTCATTGGCTTCTGGGTCGAAATTGGTGTATTATCGGTGGGGAGTCCCTCCTGATATTGCTGAAAGAGACCTTTGGCATCGTAGGATTCCCCCTCTTCGCCCTGACCAGAAGCGTACTTTCCCTCCGGCAGTAAGTCATCCTCAAAGACATGTCTATCAGGGATATCAGCATAGGCATCGCTGTCCTCCGATTCCTCGCTGTAGTCAGTCTCGAGAATATCAGACTCCGAGCTTTCCACGCTTACTTTTCGATTCGCTTTCTTGGGTATTGGCCGAGTTTGAGGTGGTTTTGATTCCGTATGTTTGATTGTGATGACTTTTCGCATGGGATCTTTTGCAATTAGCTTTTGATTGTTTTGAATCAGTTTCTTGATTTTGACATCCCTTGGGCTTGGCTGAACCTTAGCCTTCTCCTTGGGCTTAGAATTCTGTAAAACTTGACGCTGAGTCTTCTCTGGTAGACTCGATTTCCAATCTCGCATCACCAGCTGAGCCAGAAGAGGAAGGTCCTTCGAGTCGGGTATGATAAACAGCCTCTCCTCCAGGTCACTGCGAATGGCGACATCATCCCCGGTCTCCATGCGAAACGTCTCCAGGGTGTGTCGGTAGCCAAACCAACTAAAGAACTCCATAATTAGTTGATTAATTAGTTTGATCAGGCTTTGATCACTGGGAGTTTTGTTTGATTTAGTGGCTTCGCCGGTGAGGAGTTTAGGCTTGAGCATGTCCTGCTCACCCCGTAACAGTTGTAGGATCTTCAAGTGAATTTCACTACGAAGAGCCGCCATGGTTCCATTTTGCTCTAACTGGTTCTTGATGGTCTCCTCCATCATCTGCTCGTGGGCAATCTCTCGATTTAGTTCATCAGAGTTCATCCTGCTTACCTCTTGCGATGGAAATTTCAGGAAATCAAATAATTTACTTCATAAATTTTAATTCAAAGTTTTTCTCGTGAGCGAATTGTGTGCGTTGAATTTGACTTTCGATACAGTTGTGGCTAGACTTGCCCGAAAACTGTATTTGGCTTTTCTATTCATAGCCTTCTTTATATATTTGAAAAGTCATTGGCTTGTGGCCAGGTTTTCTTGAAATGTCTGGAAAGTTTATTTCACTTTTTTCCCCTGGAAAACCACCTCAACTCGTTAATCATGCAGATAAACTTGGGGTTTAGATGGTCTGTGCATATATTAGCCATTAGGTGAGGTTAGTGAGGGAGGTTATGATTATGATTTGACTTGTTGAATTACATATATATATATTTTATATTAAATATGTATTATTAAATAATATTTTTAAAGCCAACTTACTGTCAATCTGACCAGGAATATCTGGTGTGTCATTAGGCCAAGTTCTTTACCTTTGCTGACTTCTATAATTCCTGAACTATCTGTAGATCTTTCTCATAACTACAACTTAAAGCCTGCCTTCTTATTTCCGCCAAGACCCGCTTAATTAGCTGCGGCGCCTAATTAAACTCACCCTCGTGCCCAGGCAAACACACCTGAAGCTATATGGCTATATCTTTAAGTCGGTCGGAAGAGGACGTCGCTGTGCCCGGCTATATCAGCTACAAAATTTATTGCACTTAATGGAATTTAAAAGTTTGTTTGCCTGAGCAACTTGCGCGGATGGAAAATGGCGGAGTCGCCTCAAGAAGCTCTCTGTGTGTGTTTGTGTGTCTCTGAGGGTGAAGTTGCTAGGGTCGGGTTGATATAA